>JAQGAC010002503.1:0-10177 GCA_034696585.1 Isotomurus maculatus
ATTGAAGTCCCTTTCTTTGTACACAGAGCAGAGTTATTCCACTAATAGAATATAAGAGATGACTAGATTAAATAATTACGTGATGGCTTTATTAGGTTTGTTTGTAACAAGTTGATAAAAATAAATATATATTCATCTTTGACATTTTGACTCCTAAAGCCACGGAAGAATAATATCTATCATATCTCTGTTGTTACACAAGTCTGTTGTTCCTCCTAACACTCGCTCTTTCAAGTTATACATTTTTTGCTGCAGCTTCTTTCGTTGGTTTATCTCGTAGAAATATGTCATACTGATCTAGATAGCCCATCTAACCGAATGGAAAGGATTGAAGAATGGGTAATTCGTGAGTCAAGATTTTGTACGGCACGCGTCCCACTCGACCACCTGAGTATCGTGTCTCTCGCAGTTCGCTATTACATGAAGTTTTGATTCAATTCACTGTTAAGTATTTGCTACATATAAGCCATTTAATTTCATACTTTGTAGGGTGGCACTCGTGGTGGGGCTACAAAACTCTCACTTTTGCTCCTGTTGATCTAAATTCCTGAGATGTTTTCATTACTTTTTTCATTATTAAAATTCAACCCTAGTTTAGCGATTTCGCGTATAAATTTTCGGTTTCCGCGAAAAATTGTTTTTAATGGTGTACTAACTGTATTGCAATATTTTCAGTTTAATTTGTTTCCTTTAACTATTCGTAAATATGAAGCCAACAATAATGAATGGCATAAATAAATGTATTGAGGGTAAGGGTAGTTATTCAAACTTTATACCTGTGGCTGTGCGTGAACAAAAACAGCTCCTTGTGAATTAAACAAAGATGAATTAAACCAGACAACTATGAGCTGAAATTAATAAGTTAGTGTAATGATTTTTATGTTTCTTTGAATGCAGTAACACAACTACAACAACCACATTCACATTGTAAGATCATTTTATCCCTTAAGGTTGCTTGTTTTTACTGTAAACACACGCAGAAGTTTTTTCTACGAGCTGCCGTGTAGCATTTCCGCTCTTCATAAGTACGTGGACTGCGGGACTCGGTGAGAAATGCTACCAAGTCTCCGACACATTTGCTCACCAGCCTACAATTCAACCTAGGATAAAGTTTGAATCCTAACGATAGTAATTATTGTAATTAACTTGATCATTATTGTGATTAATCCTGACAAAAAGGGGTTACTCACAAACCCTTCCACTTCCTCTGCATTCCTGACTTCATATTTTACATTCATGACACAACTTAGAGAAGAATGAGTGACTAAGTGCAAAATTTTACGGTTGCCAGTCAGAAGAGTCAGCTACTTCTTGGATATTAGGTAAGAGATTAGACGGCAAGGAGAGCTTGTCGAGCCTGGATTAAGTGTAGTAAAGACAGCGAATGACGGACTTTAATAGTCCCTTTGATAATGGTAATGAGAGGGTTAATAAAATTGATATTCAAGAGAGAGCCATTAAAAAGCAATGAAGTGAGTATGAAAGATGAAAGAGAGGAAAAGTGAATAATCAAAATGCAAGGCAGAATTCATTGCTTAGCTGTGCAACAGTAACAAAGCTCAGACCTGTGTTAAGTCATGCACACACTGAAGTAAGCATATCCAGGCGCCCATGACCCTTCAGGGCACCATCGGCCCATTTTTGAGATATTACACAAGTGTACTCTTTCTTATTAATCCTTCCGTGGGATTTTAGTACAGCCAAATCCTCGTGTAACAGATTCTAGTTTTGGGAACAACTTTGAGAACTTATCAGATGATTTACTAAATTTTCGACAAAGAACAATTGGTGTGTAAATTACATCGCGTCAAAAATAACGAAACATAGACGAGGGGAAATTTATTTTTTTGCTACATTTGAAACATTTCTAATCCTCATTACCAGCGAATTTGGTCAAGTCTTCAAAATTCTCATCACTGAATTCTTTAAGTGTATGTTAACAATTTACAAATGGGATACAGAATCAAATGTAAATTTTTCATAAACGCTAATAAACAGGCAAAAAGTCCACCTGCCTTATTTCAATTATGCGTGAGAGGTGGACTAATCAGCATTCATCATGAGATTCATGAGTTATTTATATTTTTGAACAATACACTTTAAAAAAAATAAAGTAAAGACTTGTGGGAAATATTATCCCAAGGAAGAAGCTCTAATTAGCTTCTGCTGGACAAACAAGGCGGATTGCTGTATGAATATTACTGTTCATTAAATTCACTTAAGGAGAGGCAGAGTGAGACGACGAAGGAGTAATGATGTCTGCCCCGTCGTTTGCTTTCATTAGGTTGAAATGGAAAGCAGAGTGGAAGGAAGAAGGAGAAACATAAATGCAGGCAGAGATTGCAACCTCATTCGTGCATTGGATTATATAATGTGTTACATCTTAGGAGTCTGACGGGGTGGTGATATCATCTTTGTTTATGCGTAAAGTGAGTCAGTGGTAGTAGCCGTAAAGTTAAGTAAAGAAAGACGTGTCTACCTGCCTATGTAATCTTCCTACCTGTTGCACTTCTCGTAGATGCGGTCGTAAGAAGTTGGTTTAAAGGGAGGGGTTCGTATAAATACTCTTTACCAATACTCTTGGAGATCATTGTTCTTCCAAATCTTGGCCGGTTCACGTTGATGGTCAATTTGTGTCTGATCAACCAAGTATTTCTTGTAAGGAGAGAAAAAGTTCGGTAGGGAAGAGTGAAACTGTGTGCGTATGTTCCAGTGAAATTGTGGTGCATACTTTTGGTTTTAGCTACTTGTCATTTATTAAGTTTTTTATTGAGTTTGATTGGCTTTTCGTGTCGAAATCATCGAGAGAAATTGAGTAGAAACAATCGAAATAATAAGCGAAATTCCAGGATTGTTCAGAATGACGAGGATCATGGTGAGTGATTTGTTTCAGAGTTCATTTATCCTGGCTCAAGGATTCTCAAGGATGTGTTTTTGTGCAATTATCCCCACACGAGTGATCAGATCGCCTCTTGCACGTTTCTTTTCTGTCCATATCATCAATCCAAAATCCAATCCATCCACTTGTTTATGAGGAAGGAGGAGAAGGCTGAACTTCTTTCGCATAATATTCATTTCCTCGACAATTGCACCTCAGAGAAGTTTTTACAAATCCCAGCCAGAAGTCAATAGTTCAGTTAAAAACGACTGGACGAACTCTTTACTTCATTTTTTGTTTCCATTTTCCATTTTTTGGTCATTCATTTGATGAAGGGAAAGATTATTGCTCTCAATGAAGATAATGATGGACCTCGCTGTCTGTCAGTTGGCTTAGTTCATGAAGCGTAAGGAATTATTGCGATGATGAACTGGACATTGCACTTCATTCTTATTACCTTTCCATCATCTTCCAGTCATTCTTATCGCTCATCGTTACTTTTACAATGGCAAATTGATCCCACTCACTAACTGCCCGACTTGACATGATATGTCAATCTGTAAGTTGGTTTTTTCTCTATTGAGTCTTGACATGGGTACAATAACTGACTTTTCAAGAAGTTCTACTCTTCCGATGATATGACAGTTCAGGAAACTCAGCTAGTCCTTTGTGTTATGAATTTTAAATGAAAGTATTAAGAGTGAGGATGGATTTGTGTCAAATCTCATTTCATTTTTTGCTACGCAAACAATTGAGATTGCTAAGTGGGGAACAATTAAAGCACACGACATACAAGGCTCGAGACACTCAGGTTATGAATTCATTCATTCACCTTTTTCAGGTTGAGATTGTGCCGTCGATATTATTAGTCTCAGGACTTTTGTCCTTTGCCTACGCAGACCCCATCGGATATGGAGACTACGATGGCTACAACGATGATATTGGCGGATATGGACATCAGAATATCATTCCTGTCAAAAAAGTTGTTGAGTATCATGTAAGATTATCTATCGCTTTCTCTGAATTGCTTGTTGTGAAGAATGTGTGTGTGTGGCATTGCATGGACCGTGAGAAACAATCTCAAGTTGCCTCATTTCACACCTTCTTTTTTATCGCTTCTAACTTAATAGCACACAGTCCTTGCATTATTTGTACCGTACGCTTTATAGGTTTACAAAGCTGAAGGCTGTTGGTTGTGAAAATACTGCTTCGTTTATCCTTGCTTTAAGATATAAAATCTCGGAACTATTTCATTAAATCTCTTACCTACATACACTTTCGTTGCAGCACAAACCAAAATACGCCTTTGGATATGAAGTAGACGGCCTGGATCATTACTTCAACGAGCTTTCCCATGGACGATGGGAAATTCGTGATGGAGATGTGACACAGGGCCAGTACCGTGTCCTTTTACCTGATGGAAGGAGTAAGTTTTTCTTTTTACCTCCGGGTTTATTCAGAATTCAACCACATAATGTGATGCCAACCTTTGCAACACAAATTATTACGTTAAACGTCTCGTAATTTCCTCACGAGTTGTCACCAGATTGCAAGAGATAAAGTCTTTTTCAAGTGACAAGCGCTTAAAGTTTTTATCACATTTTTAACGAAACTATTCGAGACTCGGATGTAGACGAAAATTCCCAGCTATATAAAAAATCCAAATAAATCTGATCTTACACTTTCCGATGTAACTTAGACTGTTTAAGTCTCAAGCAGTTTAAGATATTTTCCTGTAAAAAGCTGTCTCACAAGCTCAAATACTTGGTTAGTCTAAATCTAAAATTCTGAAAGGCATCATTCATCAGTGTTGAATGAAAAAATCCGGCTTTCTTTCAACTTCAAAGCAGGCAGACTCACTTTCTCAGCAAAAACTACGTAAACTGATGTTTCTTTTTCCTTTATGCAAAACACTTGAAAAGAATTTTGATGTTGCAGAAAGCAATTTCAATTTAATTTGATATTATGCATCGTTTGGTAATTGAATACATTTCGTTCTCCAGTTCAAATCGTGTCTTACATCGCAGACAAGTTTGGCTACAGACCTACAATCCAATACATTAACAAAGGTTCTCTTCCACCTGCACCTCCTGCGTATGCCCATGTAAAGATTCCAGCTCAGTTGATAGAGCCAATCCACACTCCTCAAGTGTTCAAAAGTCCGGAAGTAATTCTCCCATCGCCAAGCCCTTACCTGGATCCGTATCCAGTGAAAGTTCAATTTAACCCTGGACCAATTTTCTCCCCTTACCCTCAATACGGTGCTGGCTATGGATATGGAGACCCATTTCTGGCTCTCGGATCGAATAATGGACAAGCCAAAGTAGCCAAGAAACGAGCACTTCTGTACGACAGGACTCTTTTCCGGAAAGACGTGGAAAGACCAAGACGAGCAAGCAAGAGACAAGTGAAGCCCAAGGAACAACCGAAAGCATCAACCAGCAGTAATTAATTAGTTTGTACAACGAACAGGTCAGGCATGGGTCTCACAAGTACGGGAAGGTCTAATAAAATCGTGTTCTAAACACACCATAATTTATTAGCTTTACAAGACTTCTAAAATGTTTTACACAAAACGTGATTATGACTTTGTAGGTACTTTTACGTACTTACCTTGAAGGAAAACAGCCAGAACCAAACCAAATACATTTTCATTCAATTTATTTTACGGTGTTTTTGTACGTGAAGTTAATTGTACTATCAATGACACATTTTATAAAGTCTGGTGCATACTTTTCAAAGTGTACTCTGTTGATGTCTCAAATGCGTGCAATTGTTCATCGTGGTAGAATCATTTTTTCATGTCTTCTTTGTGAGTATTTGGGATGCAAGAAAGGTTTTGATTACTTTTAACACGTTAAGCGAATAAGAATGGTGCAACGTGAAGAATGCAAGTTTGCTACTGAAGTAATGTAATTGTAAGCAGCAATAATAATAATTTTAATTGAACTTTCAAACTGTTTTTACACTACAGCCAGCAGGCTGCGTAGCGTTTTTTGACACATGTTTTATTATTATGAGTGTGCTACATTTTTAATACTTTGTATCTTTTGTAATGGTGCTCTCATTCTATCTTCATAATATGAAATGAATGTAGAGTAAGTGTTGAATAAACTCTAGTTAGATGAATTTTCTTTTCACGAATTTTCAATACATTTTTATTGGTGTGAACCAAAGATTACGTGGAATATTGGATGATGGATTTTTACGCGTAGTTAACAATGTTCAGTCTTAGCTAACTCATGCATACTCCCTTAACTAAACCGATTACGTAGCGAAATCATAAATTAATGAAGGTACATTCATTCTTCTAACGACGTATCTAGCTTTAGACTTGTCAAAGCCAATATCCATTCATTCGTACCCGTACAACAGAGTGAGACTAGGCAGCTACTTAACAACAAAAAATAACGGACCTATCCATGTCGAAATTAGTAAATATAACAACGGACAGCGAGTAGTATCGAAACAAGGCAGAAAAAACGACTTAATCACAGAAATCAGTAGTAAAATTCTTCTTCGACCCAACCACCAGGGCATTTGCGAATGATTAAGCGTCTTAATTCATCGTAAACGAAGATCAGAATTGCAAATGGGACAGCTAGCAACCACCAATAAGGACTGCAAGGAATAAAATCATTTTTATTCGGATTTTCTTGTGTAATTAATGGATTGGTCTTACTTCAACGGCATCATCTTCAGTGCAGTGGCCATCCCTGGAGTGTAGCACAGAGCACATGCCAAGGCAGTTTCAAACACAAGGGCGAAATTGAGAACCCAATTGCTGTTAAATAAAAGCAAATTCATGTTTTAACATCCTGTCAGCAAGAAATGGAATAATTGTTATTAATGCATTTCTGAAGGTGCAGTCCTTCCTTCTTACTTCATTCCTTTCTGAAACACGGAAACCCTTCGTGTTTTAGAGATCAGTAGATTGGCCCACTGGCACACGACAATGGCGACGAAGTAAGCCGTGGAACAAGTATTTTCCAGGGATTTACGCTGGTCGAATGTCTGCACAAAATTGAATGCATCAGGATTAGTTGTAGAATTTATTACTAATCATCTTTCATTAGATCAATTTAAAGGTCTGGCATATCTTTTCCTGATTGTGGCAGGCAGATGGTTGGATGTCATTTTGGTACTGATTACCTCATATTACGAAGATGATTACGAGTAATTTCGTTACAAATTCTTTAGTCACGAAACATAATACGTGTTTAGCTGGATGCATCATGCACAGTGCAACAAGAAGTTGATAGTCATCGATACACTGGGATAACTTACATCTGCTTTCGCATGCATGGGGTATTTCAAGAACCGATAAAATATCATTTCAGGTACAAAAACACTATTAATCACTTTTAGGGCTTCGAAACTCGTGGAGGATTTCTGTCGTCTTATTCTTATATAGGAACGATGGGGAGAATAATTTGTTTAGTTTTGTTGATCCGCCAATGCAACACAAAAAACAAGGATCTCTGCTGTCATTTCACTACTCCTTGAAAGTGCAAACCTTGTGTTTGACACAGCAAGAACAACAACATGCAGTTTCTTACGAGTTTTGCGGAAATATCTTCAATGATAAGAGTCCTGTAAACAGGTGATGATTACTTCTACATGAAACCTGGAGTCGTGAGGAGTTTTTAAAAACTAAAAAATAATTGCATGTACTTAAGTACGAGGAGGTTTAAACATCGTGGATTTCTGAACTGAAGGTTCATACCTGTCAGTAAACTGCAGCTATAATTCATGTGATAATCCACACATGTCCGACAAAACAAAGCAAGCACAGTCTACTCACTCCTTTCTCCTACCTCTCCTATTGTTTTACATGACATTTTCTGGCTTAAAAGCAAATATAATATTATGCAAGCAAGGCTAAGTACTAATAAGCCATTTATTTTAACAGCACAACAGGAGAGGAACTTAACTAGCTGGGTGTTAAAGCCAGAGAACCTCAACTACTTGTGTTTTATTGCAAGATGTTAACAACCTCGAAACTCATTATTCCTACTGGAGTCACTTGAAGAGTATACATTGTAGCGTCTATATTTAATTATAAAGTTTTTAAGGAAGTAAAAAGCTTCATCGAGCAACACTCACCCACTCTTGACCGTAGGAATCTTCGAGATCACTCACAGCTACGGAATCCCACCTCCTTCTCAAGCCTAGCAATCTCTCCGGAAGAAAGCCATTCTGAGCCATGATCACGAAATAAGCGAACATCCCAGCAAATGACTCTATCATCCCGATCTGTCCGTATGCGTATGATATCAATCTGTTCCAGGGACAGACAAAAAATAAGACATTAAACAATGAATGCCTCATAGCTACGCATGTACGCACAACAATACTCAACTTGCAGTCTATCAACTTTTTGCACACAAGGACTGTTGGCAGGATTGCTTTTAAGGATTAATAATCCTGTAAGTAGATAAGATTACCTGAGAAATGAAACGAGATAAAAACCTCATAATACAAGAATAATGATAACGAATCTCTTAGGGAGAACAGCAGTAGCTCTTTGTACATTTAGTGGTTCTTTAAAATGTCGTAAAATTAGTTGAAGTGATCCAGCACATTTTAAAAATCTTTTAATTGACCATTATCCTCATGTCTCGGATGTGAATGAAAGAGATAGCCCGTGGTTCTTAGTGCATGCAGATTCAAAGGGAAATAACTTACTGCTTCGTGACTAAATTGTCTCTTTTGGGGTCCCTAGGCATTCTCTTCATGATGTCCGATTCACCTTTCTCATACGCTAAGGAGATGGCCGGAATCTGTGGATTAAAGTAGAGTCATCACATCCCCTGCAGGTGGGAATCACTTGGAACCAAGCCCTCCAGTCCCATCATTGTGCAATTGAGTCTCTTCTCCAGACTAATAATTGCACTTGATTTACGACGAGTGAAAAGGAATTTTAATAATTTCTCGTTAAGTTGACCGAAGGGCTTGCTTACTCGTACCATTATCATCATCGTCCACTTCAGTTTCAAATCACTTACAATGTCTGTGCCTAAGTCGATGCAAAGAATACTAATTGTTCCAAGAGGGAGTGGAATTTTTAGCAGAATAAACAATAGGAAGGGAGTCAGCTCTGCGATATTATCTGTCAGTGTGTAGTACACACATTTCTTCAGGTTGTCGAAAATCAGCCGTCCTTCTTCCACGCCTGTCACTATCGAAGCGAAATTGTCATCCAACAAGATCATGTCCGCAGCTTCCTTAGACACATCACTCCCAGAGATTCCCATTGCTATTCCTATATCAGCTTTTTTCAAAGCTGGGCTATCATTCACACCTACAACAATACATGGGAGAAGTCAGTACAGTTTATGTATCCCGTCTCACATACCACTGGGAATTGGGTGCTGCTGATAATGATGATTACTCCATTATTGAATGATTCACGCTTTCACATGCAGTTAAGCTTGCATTTTTGTAATTAATTAGCTTAAATGAATCTTACCATCTCCAGTGACTGCCACACAGTGTCCCTGTCTTTGGAATCCTTCAACAATCGTGAGTTTCTGTTGAGGAGATGTCCGAGCAAACACTATTTCCTGGTAGTTTCTAAATATTCAAATGAACAATGAGCAATCAAATAAAGCCAACTACTTAGTAATTATTTCATTACAATAGTGATTATATTACTTAATGATTTCATCCAAAGCTTCTTCATCAATATCTTTAAGCTCATCTCCGTGAATTACAGCGGCTTTAGCGGCATCACTCTCAACTTCACCAACAGAGATTCCATTCTGCTCAGCTATTTCATCAATCGTAAAATTGCCTGTGGGAAAATTGATAAATGAATCCCATTAAATATCGTGTAACCCACAAACTAGATGAGCGGAGATTTAGGCTGAGCGAATAAAAGAATTGTGTAATAATTAGATTCATTTCTTCCTGAGATATTTTTGAGGGTGCATTAATTTCATGAGAGAGAGATACAATGATACTACAGTGCAATAGAAGTTACAGTAGTACATTTAAGAAATACAGTGTGTACCCAGCCAGAAGGGGAAACGTGGGCCACAGATGAATACTAATATAAATGTGCTTAAACAACCAAACTACTCTCGGTGTATGTACCTACGATGCCTGCAGGACATTGCATCGTTATTGTGCATCTTGCTCTAATAATAATAAATAAAGTAAGAGTAATCCAAGAAAGCTTTTTAAATTCCATCCATCCCATCTGCGTGTGTGTGTGTGTGTGTGTGTGTGTGTGTGTGTGCGTACCTTCACTAATGATGCCGACTTGTCTCGCAATAGCCTTGGCTGTTAGAGGGT
>JAQGAC010002504.1:0-10176 GCA_034696585.1 Isotomurus maculatus
ATTTAGTGCTCAAAGATCAATATTAACGCAAGTACATGTATGTAACTTTCTCCACAGAAAATCGTTTAACAGGTTCGCAGATATCTCTAGGAAATAAAATTCTTGTCTACACGTCGTGCTGTTTAGCTGGGCGGGCTTATCCTTACGGTGATATCCCTCCAGACATGGTTGAAAAAGTGCAGTCAGAAATATTTCGTTGTATTACAACTCTACATACTCGTAATGCGACTGAATCCGAAGTAGCGTATCCTTATCTGAGGTACTAATTTTCGGTTAATGAAAAATTTTATCGAAAGTTCTTTGATTAATAACTATTCTTTTCAGGTGCTTTCTCAAGTACGATACAAGAGAATTTTTAAATGTTTTATCGCTAAGTTTTGAAGAACAACTCTTTCAAACTGAGCTGGGAAGGAGGCAAAAGCAAAGAATAGTAGACATTTTGTTGCAAGTCATGGTAGAGCACGGTAATTTCACTGTACGTGTCCCTTTTAGATGCTACTGACCAGATGCTTATGTTATGAATTCGTCCTAATTTATTCTGTTTTATACTTTACAGCCAACTCAAGTGGGAATTTTATTCACATTTTTAGCTAGACAAATGGCTAAGGCAGATAATAGTCTACATGTTAGTAAACTTCTCTTCGAACAGGTTAGCGTTTAACTTAAACGAAGTATCATTTACCTCACACCACAATGCTTAGAGAACGACTTTAAATAACAGGTTTTGGAACATTTAACGAGTGCAAAAGAGTGTGATAGAACAGATGAGCGTCAGCAAGCTCTAATGGAACTTCTTCAAGCTGGAGGAATTCAACATTTTGACTCTCAGAAGCTACTTGATAAGTGTTTGCATGCTAAATTGTAAGTGAAAACCTTTTTAATGTATATCGTGCTTAATGTGTGCTAATTACTTAATTTTTGAACTAGTTATCGCGTCTGTGAAATGCTGTACGAAAGAAAACAAGAATACGATAAAATAGTTTCTTGCTATTTGCTCGAAGAAGCCAGACAATCTCAGGTATTCTCATTTCTTCATAAGATGTTTTGTCTCCTACCCACTAGAAAGGAAGAGTTTCAAAAGCAAATCAAAGATCATCTTCAAGTAAGTCGTTTTAGCGTTTTTTCCACATTACATTTGGCATTCTTTTTAAAGGGTCACCGCTAATTTCACTATCTATTTTTCTTGAAGGAATTGGTAGCAATCGACAATAAAAGGACAGCGCAAATAATTTACCTTCATGCCATTACTACACTCCCTGAATTGGTGAAGTCTCTGGACTGCGAGCCTGAAAAACAACACCAGTTCCTTCAGGGAATTTTCAGTATGAAGTGAGTAGCTTTTGCATATTTTCGTATAAATTGTATTTATACTTTTCTAAATTTTCCTTGCATTAATCAGGGAGCAGAATCAAGGAAATATTCATATAGATACGCTTACCACTGAGAAATATATAGAACTAACCTGCAGATTTAGCCCTCAATTTGTTTATCCACTGTTAAAGTCTGTTGACTCTTACCGTCCTGAGCAAGCAATAGAGGTACGGTCGGGTTTATTGTAACGATTTTATTTACAATTTTTGTAATTTATTAATTGATTCATAATTTTTCTAATGCCTGCAGATTTGCAAGAAATATAAACTAATAGAAGCAATCGGATATCTGTTGGAGAAAGATGGAAAAATATCCGAAGCATTTGACTTGATGCTCGAACAATTTAAAATCAAACTTAATCAGGTTATTTCAAGCTTCTAAAAACATATGAGATTTGTATAATTTAATCGCGAGTGTGCTTTAATTTTTTCGTGCAGGTAATCGAGGAAGCTGAAAATGAGTACTCGGAGCCTGGTTCAAGATCCATTACTTCAAGTTTATCTTGGACGCAATTGCAAGCTTTGTTTCTAGTCATAATTCAATTTTCTCAGAGAAATTCTCCAAAATTGATATCAGACGAAAGGGAAAATCTGTGGCTCCCATTATTAGAGCTAGTTATAGCAGCTTACAATAGGTTTCAAGGTCGAAAATCTGTCTCAAGTGACTTCAATGATATGGCTAAGCACTTGCTTAGTAGTATGATGGGACATGTGTCCCTTCCAACAATTGTAGAAATCGTGATGAATGATCCATCTTATGAGAAAGCTACCTTTGCTGAAGTACGAAACTTGGTCATGGGTGAGTTTCACTGTATTGTATTTCATATAGACATAAGCTACATCACATTATTTAAGACGTTAATATAAATGCTGTAATATAATAATCCATTAGGTATGCTGGAAACATGTACGTATGAAGATATGATGGTGAGCCTAGTGAAACGAGTAACTGAGTCGGATGTTCACAGTAAATTGAACGCTAAAATGCGTGCAGTGAAGAAACCGTTTTCATCAAAGAATAAAGTGTGCCCTTCGTGTAGTTCTCCCTTGTTATGCACAACTGATGATGCTACTAAGGTTTTCGTATTCTTGTAAGACTTAAAAATTGGTTTAAAATATTTGAAAGCAATCTACAGATTATAAAATTGTAAATGGGCTTTTGCAGTTGTGGACATTCCTACCATTCAGCTTGTGTTGAAGAAAACAGACTGACTGGATGCATTACCTGCCGTGCTACTCACGACATATCAGTGAGTAATCAAAACGCAGATACGTCGAATTTGTCTCATAATTCCATTTCATTCCACAGTCCGTTCAAATCAAGAATTAGGTATGTTCATTTGTATTTGGTTATATCTGCGAGATGAGAGCTGGATATATTAATCGAATTTTTGCTCATAAGGTCCTTAAGTGGAGATAATCCTGAAGGTACATCTGATGGCGCACACTTTCTAAGTCATACAGAATTCGAACTACAGCTGGATGCCAAATTCAAAGTAGAACTGAAGGAGTTCTAGCCATACCGACTGTTTATGACATCGCTTCCGAATTACCCTCAAAAATCAATTTTACTACACCACATACGTTCACCACAGTCGCATATTTTAGTTCCATGTTTATTAAACTTGTATTATTGATAGATGTTCGCTTTTAAACCAAAATGAGAATAAGAATGGTCCCTGTTGATCAGTATCATTACGTCATAATTGTATCATGCACCGTATTGCTTTGGCATACGTCTTAATAGTCTAATTGTACAATCTACGAGTCTATTCCCAATCCCAACCCTAACCATCTATCAGGAACTAGCAAAAAGTAGCGATCTAAAGCCTCACAAAATCTTGTCTGGTATTCTGTGGGACTAACAACCGTTGGGGCGCGACCTTGTCCTCCTAAGATTCCCGTTGATTTTACAAAGTTCTCAATCTTTTTATCCCACGTAAATGTTCTTATGTAGTCTAAAATGAAAGAAAATACACGCACATACAAAATCAAGAGCAATTTTAGTAAAAATTGAGCAGTTTCGAAAACAAATTACCTATGATTCCCACAACTAACTCGCTTTTCTTCTCGTCAAGTCCCACTAGAAGTGAGTAATCCATTACCATCTGGGAAGCTAGGAACCGAGAGTCATTACTAAGTGCTAAGGATAGCACGGTTTTAGTGTGAGGTCTGATGTAGATAGGATTCTCACACGCCACTAAAGATATACAATGGGGAAAATTAATAGTTATGTAATACACCAGTGACATTATTCGAAGTAGGATGGATATTCAAGGCAGGTAAACTTACTGTTGACTAAATTTTCATCCAGCAGCACGAGATCTTCCTGCTCTTTACCAGCGACATTCGCCAGCCGATTCCGAATTGATCCCTTCAAGTCAAACTTCTGAGATATCTTTCTGTCATAGAACAGATTCTCCATAATAAGAATGTCAGTCTTGTTAGCAGCACTAGTCAATCCATTCTTGAAACCAATTCGGTACACTCCTAAAATTTTGGCAAGTACTGTTGGTTTATTTTCTTGGAATGCACTTTTCATGTATTCAAAATAGTTTGGAGCAAAATCCAGAAACGATTGGATTTCAAAACGACTCATTTGTTTGATTACAAATCGATCATCTGTAAAATAAAATTAGAGTATCAGTGTCAAAGGTATATTAGGATAGAGTTATACTTGATTACAACAGCAGGTTATGATTAAATAGTTACCTATAGTTTTGCAAAATGTGGAACCAGACTTTCCACCGCTCGCAGCCCACGAGACACAACGGGCAAGAGATCTAATATAAAACTCTTCTCCTTCTATCAAGCATAATTTTCTAAGCTGCCTAAATTGTTCAGCGAAGTACACTCTGCAATAGAACTTAGCAGAACTACTATTGAACTGAACTTCAATATTTGCATTGGATTTCTTGCTTCTAAAAGTAAAGGAATTTAAAAATGACATTATTATTACAAGCATATTTCATGAGTATTTCTATCAAAATTTTAATCATTGTCAAGAATTACTTGTCTTCTTCGGGATCGTCATTAGTTTTACTAAATTCACTCGAATTTCCATGCTTAACGCTAGTTGGCAGTTCGTCGGATCCTCCGAGTTCTACTGAAAGCAGCCGATCTTTCCTTTCCACACTGCATAAAAAGTAAAATTTGAAGAAATTAATTGAGTGAAAACGTGACAGATTATAAGAAGATCTCTTACCCATTATCTTCTTCTCCCATTGACAACTGAAACATGGACTTTGAAGAGTTCTTTAACTTATTCCTGTATTCGACGGATCCCAATGCACACGCAACAATAGAGCTAGGTTCGTTTTCGAATATACGAATTGGAATGACGCATAGTGAAGCTTGGAGATGGTGTTCTATGGGAGACCACGGAGACTGGAAAGCACATAATCCAATTCAAACACTTTTCGTATTCAGCTCTAAATCCAAGTCACTAGCTTGTCCAATTCGTACCTGAATAACTTGAACTGATCCAGATCCAGAAATGAAATGAGAAATAATCGTTTTCACAGCACTGCTGCTTGATCGCTTTTCCGTTCGACCAAAGTCAACCACTTCATCAGGTAACTCATGAAGATTTTTCACAATTTTTTCAGCTCCTTCAGACTTCGTTCGTTCATGTTCCTGTCTTTGAGAAGACAAACTTGGTGAAGGAGATGCACTTCTTTTCATTGGGAATGCGTCACTTGAAGTGATGACACTGGCGAGTTTTCCTGCTGATAATGAATCGTCTGTTGAATTGACTTCAAGTGCATTTCTCGATCCTGTGTACGGGCAAATGAATGAATTTGCTAATTTCGCTTAAAATTAGTTGTGCAATTATATTATCATACCGATACTTATATTGTCCTTGATCTGCGAGTCTAAAAGAGTACTAGTTGTGTTATCAGAAGAAATATTCAGAATTTCTAAACGCCCCGAGTCTTCGAGTTCCTTAACGATGGGAAGTATAGGCTCGCTTTCCATTCTAGACAAAACTGGTCGACTCGAGGAAGTGCCATCTTTAGCAAGCTTTTCTTCTTTTTTTCTTTGTAGAATAAAATTATTCAAAGAAGAATTCCAGGAATTAACGATTTCCGCAATGCTACATTTAAGAAATCCAATCGAATCTGTCACTTTCCACAAAAAGGCTTCTGCTTCTAAATTTTAAAACACCACACATCGTCATTTATTACTTAAATAACAAAGATCTCTTCTGTGAGAAACAATATTTTACCTCGCGGATTAGACGTGTCACGCAAGGTAGGTGAAGCAAGATTCACTTGAATATCTTCAATTCTAGACCGAAAGACGGATCTTTCGGCCTTCTGCTGTTCTGTCAATGCACTTAGAACTTCTGCAAATGTATAAAATTATTTATTGATTACAGTTAACAGTATCTTTAATCCTTACAATCTACAAGACTCACCTTCCACCCTAAGGCCAGTAGAGTTTTCTTTCAACGACAAAAGAACCTCAGAAATGTTAGTGAACACACCATGTCCCATAATAGCCACATTCTTAACGTCTTCTATCAACTGAGCAACTGTTTTAGGGACTTTCTGTACACTTATTTGGGACTGTGGCAAAGTAACTTCCCAAAGATGAACTGGAGAAAATCTAGCCACACAAACAAAATTTGATTAACATAACCTGTGGATTTAACTTGCTACTCATAAGCACAAATTTTACTTGAAGGCGGCGACCACACTATGCTGTGCAAAATAATGTTGATGGTGTTGATGTAGTGAATGAGAACATGGATTGTCATAACCTCGTCTTCCATACTGAGTTCCATAAAATCTAAGTTCCAGATATTTAGCGAAAGATAACGACCATGCGTCAACAGACATAGGCACAATCGGTGACACCTAAATAAGAAAGGTACCCGGTAAGGCCCAGTAACATAATTGAATGGTACCTAACTCAATGGTTCAAAACAGTAGATGTCTTTCTCTTACCGTTTTACACAAAGCACACCAACTCCACATCAAAATGCTTTCACCTGAACCAAGAATCGGGCTCTTAAGTTCTCTCAGAATCACCTCTACACATCCATCGTAATGAACAAATTTTCGAATGTGATCTAACATTGGAGTATCACATTGCCTAGCTGGGCAAAGATACGTTTTTCTAAAACAATACCGTTCGAGAAACATTCCCAGTGAAATATCGTTCCTTCCATACATATCCATATTCACAACCCTATAATTCAATGCCAAAAGTTATTAGTATGCAACAAACCCTACTAATATCTCACTCGCATGCGACATACCATGGGTTAACGCAGAAATACGGTGCGTTAGCAGAAATAGGAGAATAGCTGCAAAACATAACTGCAAGTCTTTGATGCTTAAAAGGATCTAAAGCATCAATTTGACCATCATGGTCTTCAGGTTTTAGTTTTTCGTTGTCTAATGTATTCCAACTTGACGTATTGCTTTTCAGCTTCTCCTCCGATAGTAGGCTTGTATCTCCTACGGTAGAAAATCTTAGGCGAGTTCCCGTTCTTCTGAAATCGGCAACGAGGCCCTGCACATCATCAGACAACACAGCCTCAGTCAGTCGTGCGGTTGTAAACTGATGAGGTGGTTCCCATTGAATGTCAGGTTTGTCGGCAACTAATTTGCTGTTGATGTACACGCTTCGATATACCGCATCCATATTGTTATTTTCTGAATCTTGTTGATTGATAGACATCGCACCAAAACTATTGGATCTATGCGACCGCACAGACCAATAAATTGTTTGGGGGAAAAATTTCCTCAATTCACAGTTCTTCCCCGCTTCAGTTTCTAAGTATGGAATGGGGTAGGTAATAAACGGTGACGCGGAGAGTATTATATCATCGATACAAGAATCAAAACTCTTCTTGGTGGCAGCAGCCTCGTTGCTCGAAACGAAATCTTCAACAGCATCTTCAAACTCTCCACTCCCAGGAGAGCTTACACTCACAGCTTTTTCTTTTTTGTCGTCAGGATTTTCTTCAGGAGGCATTGCAAAAGAATCAACATGAAACGACCTCTCGAGTCTCCAATTGTACGCCACGAATACCAGATGAGATATGATCTTCTTGACTTTCACTAATTCTGATGATGGTCCACCTCTCAGTAAGACAGTGCACTATTAAAAACAATAGAATGAATAATGAATATAGATCCCACAATAACTGGTAGCCCGATTTGTATGCATTTCTTACCCCTAAATGCATAGCACATCCATCAAAAAACATTAAAGTTTTGCTTAAGTTTCCCGTTAAATGAAATGTTTCCAAACAGAAATTATGACACAGCCCTAGTTGAGGTCTTTGCAACTGCATATCTGCTGATTCCCAAATCACACCCTGTGTCAGCCTTCCGATTCTCTCCATGACTGAAGCTTTGACATTGATTACTAAAGTAATTCCATGGTCTAACATGAGTTCCTGCGCCAAGCGACTCACGGTTTTTTCGACTATTACCAAGTCCGGTTTCATTGCCGCTATTCTGGCGACAATATTCTTCAGATAATCGTATTCTTGCATTACTAGTGGCTCTAGCGATAGAAATCTATTTTCAAATCTCTGGTAGTCTATTGATGAACCAATCAGCAGAATCTTAGGGTCTTTCAGTCTATTTCTCATGTGCCTATGGGCCACATTTTTTGTACAGACAACTCCATTAACAATCCTGCAGTCGGCTTTGCTTCCACCGGGTAATTTTTTAAATCGAATATATTGTCTGATATCCATTTCATCATCTGCATGCCTCACATCTGGCCGTACTATTTCTGTAACATTCCGAACAATGGGAAGGATCACGTCTGTCCAGGAAGAAGACAAGTTCATACTATCCAGCAATTGCCCCAGCAAGTTATTTTCATGCCTAACGTAAGAGTTACACAGCATTTGGAATGCACGAACCTCACTATCACTAGTAAGCTGGTGTGAACTATGCCATCCTGTTGGGGCGACTAATTGCATGGGCTTGCTCTTTAATGTTTTCTGTAAGAACTCATCTGTCATTGCTTCAGTTGTTGCTGTTGAGTGTGGCAACTTTCTTCCTCCTTTAGGAGTCGTCTTTAATTGACTAGGCAAGGGCGAGCTTCCTCTACTGCCTGATTCTGAGGAATATGGATCCAAAGTGTCTTTTGGTTTGGTTAGAGTCACAGTGCTTTCACTCAAGTTCAGGTCTAGTGAATACAAAGAGGCAGAAGATGGAAGACGAGATTTGCTGTTCAGTAAATCTTCTTGGCTCGTGTTATCAGTAGCTGAAGGAACATTTTGAGCAGCTTTATGATCCTCCAATTTTGGTTCTAGCTCTTCCTCTATCTTATTGTTCTGAGGATTTTTTATCTGGGTCACCCAAAGAGGATCTTGTCCGCCTCCCCAGTCACCTCCAATACCAACCCCAGTCCTCACGTCTCCAAAATCAGCACTACTTCTCGCGCTCCCACTTGATTCAGGCGTTTCTTGAACAATGCTTAAGGGCACTTGTACAGGCTTGTATAGCGCATAGGCATCCACGAAAACTTGTTCCGCTTGTGAAACGCATTCCAACAAGTTTGCGTCAATCAGTAACTGTCCTATCTGCACTCCCTGGCCTCTCCAGCTTATCTTCCGCTGAGCTAACAACCAATCCACCAACTCACTTCCTACAACGCACGAATGGCAGTATTTCATCATATTGTGACGATGGGTTGCCCAATCGATTCCAGTTACAGGATTAAGCATTTCCTCCCACATTGCTTTCAGAGATACCCAGTCCCAGACTATCTTCGGCTTGTCCGCTCCACTGTCTGTAGATGTGGAAGAAAACCGCTCTTTTGATGCAACGAACCTCTCTTCTTGATATCCTACCGATGCTTTTCTTCTTGGCAGTGACCGATAAATTCCGGAATGGTCTGATACCGAATTAGAAAAAGGTCCCATTCCTCCTGTATTATAATTCGTGAGATCCGGCGTTCCCGATCCCCCTAAACGATTTTGCAAATCTTCTTGAACTGTTTTGAGGTCATCGGTAAGGTCTGAGTTTGAATCCGAGGACCGCAAGTACGACAATACGATTTTACAGCAATAAACACAGACTCTTAGATCCCCTACACACAAAATTCGGTAACTGAGTCAGCAATTCAATTGTCCGATTCGATTATTATTCAGCTGTGTGACGTTACCTGTATAGCCTATAACTTTCCCTGGAATCTCTTGACTGCAGCATCGCGAGCAAAATATTTGACCACATATTCGACAATGATGTCGCCTGAAATATTTAATGTGTAAATTCGAATCGAAATTAAATTGTCCAATTGAGACCCATCCCCTGCTGTAAAATATTACAGAATTTACCTCCTAAACGTAGTAAATTTTTCGGCACAGTCGTAGCATTCCTTGCTCACAGAATCGGGCATCCAATATTTCTTCAAGTCTGCTTGATTCTACAAAATAATTACTTGTTATATCACAGCATCTCTATAAAATAATAAAATTCTTCATCGAATTAATGTCTATCATACATTACTGCCCATTGCAATCAGACTGCTAATCCTGTGTAAGACATTTGGTAACGACCTAGCCTCATATCCATCAAGCGAAGGTTCAGGTGATGGGTTCGACAGATTAGACTCGGCAAGATTATATCCCTGAGGTGGCATTGTCACTGAAATTTTTCTCCCTCCTCCTACTGCCCCACCATCTTCTACAGTCGACAAAATCTGAGGTAATGCAGCTAACGCCCCCCCAGAAGCCTGTTGCAGTGCTCCATCCCCTACTGCGACAACAATAGGTGCATCGTCTAAACAAAAGCAAAACGTCTCTTTACCTCTGTTAACTTGTGTTTAA
>JAQGAC010002505.1:0-10175 GCA_034696585.1 Isotomurus maculatus
CACCACCACCACCACCTTCCTCATTCCAAGACAATGCCCAACCCAACCCTAAACTCTGATGGATTTAACTCCTTTCTCTCTCTCCGTGCTACTCTGTATTCAAAAGAAAGATATGGAACCAACAGTCCCATTTACTCTCTATATTAGGTATATTAAACCGAACGACACATAAAACAGTTGCATTTGTATTTTAGGAAGGTTCTCTTTCCTCCTCGTGGAGGAATAATAAGTTCCCTTCCATGTGGTTGGTGGGCAAAGTTAAGCTATCTGGATACAAGATCTATTTCTTTTCACAAGAGAAAGTAAAGAGAACACAATAAAGCCTTCTTCACTACAAAACCAGACAAGATTCATGAGACATAATTCTCCAAGAATTAGTCTTACAAGAGAGGGAACGGATTAGCTCAAGAAGAATTGCTTTTTTTCACGAGATATCTTCTTATGCAATGTACTGACAACCGAGAAAAGAAATGCTTCAAGACTACCAAACGAAGAACCACTCCTGATTCCATCCGAGAATGCGTTTGAGTATGCAGCTTAAATGTAATTCTTGAGCAACCATCAGGAGAGACGGAGCAAAAAGGAATTCTTATTACACGGTCGTAACATATGTATACACTCATTTGTTAATCCTCTCTCATCTCGCTGGATGATATTCTTAAGTCAGGAAAAGTGAGATTAATGAATACGTCTAATGCTTTCCAAATGGCCTTGATAGACTTTCACCCGCAACTGCAGAACATGGAGACACTTCCTTCTCCCTCTCATCCAAACTTTTGTCATCTTCCTTTCTCATCTCCTCCTGCTACACAATAGAACTGCTTCTATATTTCTTCTATACTCAAGGCTACATACTGTATAGCCACATGCAGTCACAATGAAATTATATCGATTTTTCAAATGTTTAAATCTTCTGAAAACAATTATTCTTACCGGATAAATATTCCCTCTTACGAGATGAGATTTTTCTGGATTCAAAAGGAGATATTCTCCTCGAAACGGAATTATCTTGGGATCTTTGCTTCCACCAGACATTTCTGAAATTCGATCAGACTGTAATCCTCCACAAGTCAAGACGTATTTGGTTCTGATACTCTAGAAGTAAAAATTCTTTTTCAAATATTCACTCGACATATAACAATAATTCATCTTCAACAAAAATTACTTTAAGCATTGACTACAGCCATTCTTCTTGAGAATTCAAAGCATCATTAAAACCATACACACATATATATATATATACCTACACATGTACATTGATCCCAGAAAGCATAAATGAATTAAAAGTTGTCGACCCACTTTTCCAATCTGTGAGACATTTCACACTTGAAAGAATCTGTGGAAGACGAACTGTCACAAAAGTATGTCTTGCATGTCACTGTTGAAGATTCTTTTTCGTATTTACTTTCATTCAAGACTCTGAGAGAGAGAGAGAGAGTCTTGAAAGGAAATGATAAGAAAGAAGAAGGAAAGCATTGCCTACACACACACATAAGGAGGAAAAGTCCATCATCCAGCCTTTTCCTAGTGAAGCCCAGGACTACTCCACTTGTACGTTGTACGTTGTAGTCAAACTTGTGCTAAAAGAAGTAATGGTAGACAAGAGAAAGCAAACTACTGCAGTAGGAAAGTAGGATAGTTTCAGTAGGACGTAAGCACGCGGTAGTCTCCTTGCCTTGTCAAAGAGTAAGTCTATTCAGTGATAAATGAACAGTCCGTCCGTATGCCTTTGTGAAGTATTAATATAGCCCTCGTGAAAGTTAGTGAAAACCAAGGAGCACTTTCTTTATTAGCCTGTCTGTCAGATCGGATCACATTACCATAGAGTACACATTAGAGAAAATAGCTTGGATTGGCTTTCCTTTTTCTCTCTCTCTATTCGAACGAACAAGGAGAATTGAGAATAGTCCTCTACCACCACCACAAACATTCATCTACATGAACAACTCATACAAACACACACGTATATACGTATAGTAGGTATATAGGGTGTTCCCTCAAGGATCCAATACTTTCCACCTCCTCCTCTTCTTCAAACTCTAGGGAACACATATTGTATGTTTTATATTATCCTCGTTTAACAATTCACATGCAACGTATCTCAAAGAATGAGATCGCTTGACATATCGTCTGTGGGCTTCTTTCACTACAAAAATCCTCTCCTGCCACTACCAAAAACTACCGGCCAAAGTAATCCATACCCCACCCACGCACAATAACATTGCTTTTAAAACCTCCCCTATCCTTATTTCATCTCTGCCAGTCTGGAGTCTAACTCCCCATATGTAATGTCAATATATACAGACGCTCTGTAGGGTTCTATTCATTTGCATTATTCGTGCTTTCCCTCAGATTAAATTGAGTTGGTTCAAAGATTTCTTTGATTATAAGATCGAATTTATCCATCTCAAGTGGGGAGGACATACACCCTTACTTTCACTGATAATACGAGTTTTCTATTTCACTTGCGGCATTTTTGCTGTGTCCTTCATGTAGCAATAAGTGGATGACACATTCTACTACAGTGAGGAGAGCGTGTGTATTCATTCTAAAAGGAAATATTTTCGTGGAGTCTCTGGCATAGATGAATATATAGGGGATGGTGTGTGTATAGAGAAGAGTGGAGAGGGAATCAGAACTTTCCCCTTTTATTGTGTCGAGTGTCCTACAAGTATGTACAGGAGAAAGGACATGCTGAAGTGGAAATGCTGTGCACTGCCTAGAAATCTACTTGACTACGAAGCAACTGAAGAATAAGCCCAACTGTCTCAACCTCAAGCAGTTGGCTGGCGTGCGGTAGCGAAGATTCTGTATGAATGAGGAGAGAGGGAAGAGAAAGAATATCTCCGTGCAAATATTTGATATTAGAGAAAAACTTTCTTCTACAGAGGACAAAAATGGAATTTATTTTCTGGAATCGCACACTCCTCATTCTGACAAATTTCGGGCTCATACAACTTACATACACACACAGATATATTGTATATATACACCTATAATGAAAGAAGTATGCACAAATAAGGTTTCAAGTATTACTTTGGCCCTTCCTTCTGCATTTGCCGTGCTCCTTTCTTCCTCAGTTGTTACTTGATACCATCGAATCTCTCAAAGATGTAGAGAAGTCTCGCCTGGGAACCTCATATATTGTTAACATACTCTCTAAGCTGCCTACTTATATTTATATGTGTGTACGTATAGATCGCCTGTGCGGAGCAAATTCTGCTGCTGCTGCTGAACACTGGTACGTGGTGATAGTGCTACGAGAATGCCACGAGTAGTGTGGAATAATACACACTGGCTGTGTGCTTCTTCCCAGTTCGTTGTGTGTTTTTCTCCCGAAGCAATTTCAACAAGCATTAGTATATTATTGGTAGTTGGGCCTGGTAAAGGAGTAGAAGGACCTAAGTTAATAATATTAATATTGAAAGTGTATTCACTCCGTTAGATGCATGGACAAAAAGGAATCCTCTGTCTTTTCCACGAACCGTCCTGATTCCAAAGAGTTTAGCTATTGTACAAAGAAAAAACTCAAGTCAGAGTCGTTTTATATAATGGCCAATTTGATACTCGAGATTATGTACGATATTTTGTCATTAGAGTCAAAGTAAATGATCCCCAAAGGAAAGATTCTGCAAGGAGTAATCTTTTTGCAAGTTTTTAGCCCATTTAGACAATATCACATCCTTACTTTCATACACAAACTTAGTTTGTGTACTTGCGAATACCAAGAAAAAGTAATCCTGGTGCGCTAACTCAGACCATTCACTACTACGACCACGATCACTATTCTGATGGGATCTAAGTACATAGGCCTATTCAATGGTAGAAATGCACGTCCATAAGAGGGAATAAAGATACACAGCTCTGCGTCTACTAATATTACTATTTCTAGATGAGTTTGGGCTTCATGGAAAGTACAAAGCTACGTCTAGAGGCTGAAGCTGAAGGCATTATATTCTGTGTGCCTGTCGAGCATCATTAGAGTGGAATTGTTCATGCGGCAAAATAAAACGTGAACTCCGGTAGTATCAAAACCCTTTCTCTGTGGGCCTTCTCATATATGCACAACCTAACTTAACTCTATTTTAAACAAACTTCTTGACCTTAATGACGGTTTTGCATTCATTTCTCTCACAACCATGTTTAAAATAAAATTATGGCATTACTTTCTAATACAATTGCATGGCTTAGTACCCCAGTAATAGCAAGAAATAGTCGTAATAAGTAACCAGCTTTGGTAACTTGTGGAGAGTCAGGCTTAGTATAATTGAATTATCACAAATACTTGTGGCTGCCTCTCTCTCCCTCTTCCAGCTTGGGTCTTAAAGACTTTATACTACAAATGTACGTCCAAGGACAGAGCAGTGCTCACACAAGAGTGTAAAATCAGTAAACAATACATAGAGTAAATAGGCAAGTGCAAACATTAAAGTTGATGATAAGAATACCAACATGAGATTTGAGTTTCCTTTTATAGTTTCTTGGAGGTTAGTGTTGTGGTCGTGTGTAGTGTAGGGAGCTGTGTTGGAGAAACCCTTCAAATGACCATTTGGTTGGGTTTTATAGATTGGACCAGTCAGCAGAACTCTGAAGAAATGAAGTCAAGTTCTGAGCACAAACATACATATTGGTGTGTGGGAGACCAGAGAGGCATTGACAAGAACTATTGAAGTGGAATTATGTTGGGTAGTTGGTAGTTTAGCCAAGTCGTAAATTAGATAAACAAATCTACAGTTCCGGAAATAAATGGCCAGTACAAGTATATGATACCTGATTAAATCTAATGGAGCGAGATTCCTAGAGCAGACCATTCGGAAAGAAAAAAGACATTCTCGTATGTGAGAGATGAAACGTACGTGTGTGTGTAGCTCGTGACAGGCCGACAGACAGTTTTACCAGTAAACTCTCGTTGGCATAAGTTGTGTTAAAAGTTACGCAAAGTACGGCATAAAGCGACTGAGAGAGAGTTTGCTGATATTTTAAGGTACTTGCTACTTAATGGAGGAAGTGCTTTAAGACTTATTAAGAGAAAGTATACTTGCAAGCAAAGCGTATAAGGTTGCAGATGAGTGTGCACACACTCAACTCCTCCGCATAAGGCATACAAAAACTTACTTTTCCGTCTTTGCTGAAAATTAATACAGGATATTCACTTCCTTCGGCTGCCCTTTGGAATCTAATCACATTGAAGTTTGTATGGATTTTCCCTCCGGACTTAACGAAGTTCCATCCGTACGATCTTGTCACTTGGGCCCAGTCTACGATTCCAGTTTCCGGAGACCATATTGCCATCAGACCCTACGAACACAATAAAACAGAAAAATAGTGTTTCTCCTTCTCTCCCGTTTCTTCTTTGCAAATAGTGAATGTCACTGAAGGAATGAACTGTATAAAGATCGTATCAATTCTTCTTCCGTGTTTCATTACATCTGTCTCTCAGTCGCAATTGGTAAACCAATTGCAAAGACGTGATTCTGCCTTGGACTTCAAGTTACATGACTATTTACTTAACTTCCACTCTCCACATTTACATTACAGTAGTAGCAGTCCATACAACTCTTTCGTGGAAAATGTTTTTAGGATTTTATGTTCATGTTTACTATTTCAGCTTTACGGCATTCAACATTCCATGCTGTGTTGAGTGTTGGTCCAGATTTAATTGATAAACCCTTCAGCTGAACGCACACAACAAATTCACTAAATTCCATCAGATGAAAATAATGAATTAGACTTTAGTCCAGCGCTCACATTCAACTGGAACTTTTTATACGCGTCTCTTATCCGTCCTCATTCCCTTTTATTTTGTGTACCTCAAAAAACTCTGCGAAAGAAAAAATATCCGATTTCCTTTCATATTTCTGGCTCCTGGCTGCCTCTCCTCTTGTCGAGAACACGACTATCTCTCACAAGATCATATTGTATCGTGTATTGTATTTGCTTTTTGTAGATTGTAGATCCATTTGTCCGTCCTTATATCACCATCCCATCACCCATCCGGCTCTTCTCCTAGCTCTCCTACTCTCTCATATACGATTATACAGATAGACTAGAAAAAGCACGCATTATTTTTCACTGCCGTACATCAACTCCTACAGATACAACAGGAAGGGTAGAACCACGGCCACTACTTTTCTACAACATGACCAGTTCCATCAGCATATAGAGCAGCAGAGGCTATTTCCTCCTTCCATTCCTCTGTGACTACTGTAAGAGAGGTAATTTGGAGAGAGATAAAAATTTATAGATTGTGCTACAGTTATAAAGATACAATAATAAAATATGTGGCAATCTTGTCCACACGAGGTAGGCAATGCAGGTCTACTCCCAACCAGTCCTCTTCATCTACAATTCGTACCATTAGAAAAGGACGCTGGTCGAAAGGATGCTACTAAACTCTAACCTTAATACAAATGGCCTTTGGTAGTGGCCCTTCTTCTACCGTCTCCTGTTACACGAACGAAGGACTTGTACTTATTCTTACTTGACTCTTTCCTGAGCTTTTCACTCCGACTATATCTATAATGTTACTTTTGTTGCATTGAAGAAAGACTTTTGTATCTGGGAAGCATTAAATGAATCTTCGTTTTTTATTCCCTGAGTCTTGAACTCATCTCTTCTCATAGAGTGTAGGTTATTGTAGGCTGCTTCGAGTTATACGGGAGTAAAGAAAACCTTTTTAAGAAACAGAAGACGGATAGAGCAAGGGTAGGAAGACAGATAGAAAATGAGTCTCGCTTTCTCAATCTCCCTTGAAACAAGACCCACAAGTAAAAGGAAGAAGAAAGGCGATAGAAGAAGCAATGGTGTATGTGTTCAATGGTTGATGGTTAGTAGCATAATGCTTGGGATGTTACATGTTTAGCCGTAGAAGAAGGAAAACCATAATACCTACAAGGTTTTTAGATTAAACTACACATTCGCCATTGCTTCGTATACCAGTGCACTATCGTTCAGTGAAGCAGGAGAGAAAGATTCACATGGCTTTCTATAACTTGATGGTAGTACACAGAAGTACACACACACACAGTCAGTGCCAGTGTAGTAGTGAGTAATAATGAGAAAAAATAAAGTGGGTCGGAAATGGGAAAGAAGATGGAGAACTCTCTTGCTCTCTTATCCTGTCTCTCTCTCGCGCGGTGCGATGGATTCTTTCCCAATGAACCAAATCTTTGGACAAGATTCTCTCTCTCTTTTCTCTTCTCTCTCTCTCTCTGTAAGATTCACCAAAACTCCACTGAAGAAAAATAAGGAAAAAGTAAAGAGTAAATTCATGTATTTCTTTTGGGCGTAACCAGCAAATTACTTGCACTTATGGGTCTCAAGTCTTTCGTCTTTTTCTCTCAGAAATTGGCTCTCTCGCCTCTCTGTCTTCTGTATCAAAGACACACAGTTGAAATAATCGTCTCATGTCGACCAGAAGAACAAAGGTACCCAGACATGTTGTTCCTTCACGCTGAATGGAGACTCTCGAGTGGAATTCTTTCTTCAAAGTGTGGCCGTTTGAACGTGGAGAGATAAAAAGCCGTACGACCAAATGGAGTCATTACTGGTCTCCCGATTTATGGGACCTGTCAAACTATCATCAGAAATGTCAATCTGTTTGTACGTCTTTCTAATAATAATTCCTCGACGAGCATGCATCTGTTCCGAGAGTCTTGTGCGTGTCACCTGGAATCTCAACAGTAAATCCCTTTCGCTGCCTGCATCGTTAATCTTATTTGGGTGGTGAGAGAAAGCAAAAACTTTAATACCAGTACAACTGTTACTGAATGTATGGGGAAGGAGGTGAGGCATAGAAGGGAACAAACGTCTAGCCTCTAGCCTCTCTCTCCTAGATTCTAGACACCAATCGAGTGAAAGTCGAGTGTTGGATATTGGTGGTGGGTAGGTGACAGTAGGAGTCGAGTAGGAATGACAGTTGCACACTACACGAGCATAGCAAATCCCACTCGGATATATAGGCATAGACACGTAGCCCTCGTAGGAAGTGAAAGTGACTCGTTGTTTGCCACAAGACAATGAAAAATCTTGGTCAATTACAGCAAACATATTTAAGAGGATGAAAGTGAGGAAATTGATTGGGATTTCCGAGCACGACTTAGCTCTTCTGCGAGAGAACTTTCTATGAATCTTTGTTTCTGCCATGGAAGGATGGATCTGATGGGCTGTGTGGTTGCTCGGGTATGTTGACGTGTCTCTTTCCCTATTTCATACGAGGGAAAGAGGCTTTTACTCTCCAAGTCTAGAGAGAACATATTGAGCTTATGTGGAAAGAACACGACGACCGCACACACGTCCATACACATTGCCTGGCTCGGTGGAGTGGCTGAGATGAAAGTATCACGAGCCAACGGTGTTTAGGACTCTTTGGTCTGGTTATCTCTTATAGGGAGTTCTGAAAGAGACCGATAGGAAATAAGGACATGGAAGGAAATGAAAGAAGGCTGACCTGGCAATGAGGCTCATAGTGCTTGATTTGTTGTCCATCGACAAGTTTGAGTCCAGGCACATTGTTTTTCAAGCCTCTCTCGTACAAATTCTTCAATCGTGGGATTTCATCCGGCTTGACAGCAACTATTAATTTCCCACACTTTTTATAAGGGATTTCGTTCTTCTCGAAGTACTCGTAACTGAGCTTCATGCCTTGGACACAAAGTTGGGCTTTGAGGGAACCAGGCGTATAGTAAATCCCTGCATGGACCACTCCACTGTTGTGTCCGCTTTGGTGCATCGCTATCATATTAAAAACCAACACACACAATGTAATAATGTAATAATAGCATCACCAGCAGCACCAACAAAGGAGAAAGAGAGAAAGAAAAAAATTGCGTTAGTCAACGTGACGGAAATTCATTTATCAAACACAAGTCTGTGTGGTGCGATGTACTTGTAGTGTAATACCAACCAACACACACTAGTAGTAGCCTAAAAGGTACCACATACATCTACAAGGTACTTGTTCCAGCTGCCCTACTTATATACACTCTACCAATGCCACTGAAATAAATAAAACCAAACTCATCTGACGCTACAATCTTAAATCTATCTCTCAGACACACACACAAACACGAAAGAGATGCAGCGGTACACACATAACATTATATCCTTCGCGATTTCATTATTCTGGGAGAATGGAAAAGATAAGCTTCTTTCTTCGAACTCATTTCACGAATCGATGTCACAGATTAGAGCAAGACATGTTCTCAAATTCCACGACTTGTGTATCCACACAGATGCGATGTAGGTACACTGTGTGGCATTCAAGAAAATAATTTAGAATTAATCATCGTATTCCATCATTTTTTGTTATTTTCTGGCGTGCTTAGGA
This sequence comes from Isotomurus maculatus, assembly GCA_034696585.1. NCBI lineage: Eukaryota > Metazoa > Arthropoda > Collembola > Entomobryomorpha > Isotomidae > Isotomurus > Isotomurus maculatus. The sequence goes on from JAQGAC010002505.1 coordinate 9,329, forward strand.
ATTCTAGACTGTCACGATAAACTCGCCTATTACTACTCAACCCAGGGAGCTTCGAGGAACGGTTGGTAAAAGCATTGAAGAGGAAAGCAGAGCAGGCAGCTACGGCAGGCGTTATTGTCTACGCGTTGAGCGTTATATTGGTCGAATGGCTGGGAGACCTTACACGTGCATGTGCCTAAATTAGGGCCGGGATTGTCGTGCGTAGTCATAATAGCACTTCACTTCCGCATTATTACTTTAACCTCCTCAGGAGAAAGGAGGTGATTTGAGGAGTGAAGCAGGGGATACGTAGTTGACGACACAATAGACAAGTTCATGCACATGCTAGAATGTAGTTGAGAACACCAGAGTAGTAATACACTTCTACTATTCCACACTGAATGGATGAGAAAATGCTCGAGTCGTAGTCTACATGGGAAGTTGGAAAAATAATCTTCTGAAAGAAAAAATACGGACAAGCGTAAGAGAAAAAGTATGTTGTCACCCGCGGTGACATTCATTGACATGTCCGAAATAAATGGATTCTTTGCCATGGCTGGTAACTTAGTTGTTCACAAAAGTAGATTGAAGAGAAAGCAGCAGCAGCAGCAGCGCAGATAACGCTACACACACTCCTCCGGCTGCGGTAGCAAAGGAAAGCGAATATATAAGACTTGCTCGACAGGGGTTTGGGTTTCCGGTTTCATTAGCCTCATGTTACTTTATACTTTACAGAGTAATGCGATAATATGACCACCGTCTATCCTTCCATTTCACGTCGATATCGATACACACCTCCGGGAGTCATTTTGGGAAGAATTCGATGCTACACTGTGCAAGGAAGACAATAAGGCTAGTCAACCATCCA
>JAQGAC010002506.1:0-10175 GCA_034696585.1 Isotomurus maculatus
ACCGAATTGTCAACCGCATCCAATATATATTCTATTATAATATTCTATTTGTTCAAAAAGTGATGTCAAACTTACTTAAAACGACTGCCGCCACCACCTCCGCCTCCATATCCTCCTTGACCACCACCCCCACCTGCAGAGTCAAAATAAAAAATTAACCATATTAAATTCACTCAAACTACTATTTAATTTACACAGTTTTTAATGTCTAACTGATCTAACTCACCATATCCCCCACTTTGGTAGCCCCCTTGTTGTTGCGGAGGAGCTGCTCCATATCCACTTCCGTAGCCTCCTCCAGCTCCACCTCCTGTAGCTCCATAAGCTCCAGCACTGCTTCCATAATCATACCCTCCACTAGCAGTAGGTGGTGCACTTTGACCTCCAGCTTGAGGTTGTCCGTAACCTCCAGTTGCTCCACCGTATCCACCACCGCCACCACCTGCGTCGAAACCAATAAACGCAAAAAAACCAAATTAGCTTTTTCATCCTCCCATACACTCAAACAATGTACAAATACAACACATGAAACAAGGAGAATAAGACTTCGCACTAAGCTGTGTAAACAAAGTTTTCACTTGTAAAATAGTTGCGTTAATAGTACAATAAAATACTGAACCAGAACCAGAAAAATCTAGAAGGGAGACTTGAAAAAACTAGATTACGTATTATGACTAAAAAGTGGTAAGTGTAAGTGCAGAAAATAAAGAAAGCATAAAAAGTACTGTTTGAAGGAGGGTATCCGTAACCAGAAGGATTAGCTGGAGGCGCAGCGTACGAGTCACGTCCTCCTCCAGCGACTGGAGCAGCTTGAGGAGCCCCTGACACACCCACCAACAGTTAATACAGACATCACTCAACAAGCAATTAAAGGACTCTTTGCTCACTCAACTGGAGTAATCTACTAGTCTTGATTGTACAACTAATTAAGTTACTTACCCCATGAAGAAGGCGGAGGGGGGTAGCTGGTATCAAATCCGGAGGACTGAGGAGGAGCTCCTCCATACTGTGGAGGAGGTCCTGGAGGAGGAGCTGCCATTCCCCCACCGTAACCTCCGTAACCTCCACCCTGCGCCCCGTACCCAGCGTACTCTAAATACCACGGAATTAAAGACGTTAGAAGCTTCAGTATTAATATACTTGGATTTGAAAAGGCCAACAAAGAGAAGATTGGAAGAAATGAAAGACTGGATGGAGACAGACAAAAGAAAACAGGTTGCAGATTCGGAAAGGAAACTTACGGTTATCTCCCATGATGTTGGAAAGAGGTAGAGTGGAGTGTGATTAATACTTGACAATTGACACTTATAATGAAGTGTCGAGCCCAGCAGCAGCGAATGGAGTGACTGACAAAAAGTAGCTGGGAAGGAGGGAGAGACGCCGGTGGCCGGGCTGAGCTGACTGCATCTCAACAGAGGCCGCCTAGCACCCTCGGCGTCTTCTCGTGCCTTCATCCCTCCTTTGTTCGTGTTTAATGTTTACACATTTGACGCAGTGTTTTTCATGTCCACGAACGAAGTGCATGTGAGGAAATGCTGTCCTTCTATCTGTTTTTAAAGCTGTTCGTTGATTAATTTAGTGAATTAATTAATAATTACTTGTGAAGAAAAACATTATTGCAATGCAGTCAACGAGAAATGTCCAAGTGTGGTAAGTTGCTTATCAGGGTTTCATCAGTCATGATGCTTAAACTCTTATCGTTTCGTTAATAAGTTGGCTGTCACTTTTACCCTGTGTGTAGAAGCCAAAGGTTATTTTGAGAAATTGATGCGGAGAAGGGTGTGAGGTGTGATCTTAATATTATGTTAATATTACATGGCTGATGATAATGAATTACATCCGAAGTATATAACATACTAGCTAAAAAGGCCCGTCTGATGACGGGTACGAGATCCACATATATAATTCACCTGAAAATGTAGAATTCGCAAATGTTGGTGTTAATGAGGCCTCGCGAATTCTTTGATTTCCTTTTGTCAGGTCTTACTTCGACACTTATTCATCTTTATGCTTACTAAAGCACTGGAAGGGTCAGTGAGTAAATACCCCCTGGGGCTCCCCTGCAAGCTATTGTCAAATTCTCCGATGACAACAATATAATGCATCAAGGTCAGTTCGGGTTTAGAAGTTTCCATTCGACATTTCATGCTCTTTCACATGTCACTCAAAAAATATACAGCTCAGTTGATAATGGTAACTACACTATTGGTATATTTATAGATCTTGTGAAAGCTTTCGACTCCGTCCCTCACACTCATTTAATTGAAAAGCTAATCACAAAATACAATTTCCCTGATTACATAATTAAGATCTTATACTCGTACCTATCTAACCGATTTATAAAGATCAAAATTGGTGAATTCATCTCTGATTCCTTTCCCTTATTCTGCTCAGTCCCACAAGGCTCAACTATTGGTCCTATTCTTTTTAACCTATTTATAAATGATATCTTCTCTACCATAACCGAATACCTTGACCTTTACGCTGATGACATAGCAATTATCAACTCTGATCCTGACCTTGACACACTGATAGAAAACACAAAAAAGTGTCTTGTATCACTAAATAAGTGGTGTGAATTAAATGGTATGAAAATTAACTGGAGAAAGTCTTATTTTGTTATGTTCCAAAATAGGCGCATGAAAAAACCACCCTCTGATTTATGTAGTATTTCATGTGACTCTTTTTCAATTGATCGTGTTGAAGTTTTCAAATACCTGGGTGTGTGGTTGGATGAAAATTTGACTTTTGACTACCATGTCAACTACATTATTAAGAAAATTAATCCTAGAATTTACTTTCTTCTTCGCTTGAAACGCCTTCTTCCCACTCATAAACTTCCTCAGATCTTTCGTGCTATTGTCCTTTCATCTTTCGAGTACTGTATTGCAATTTGGGGTTCCTGCAAATCCCAATTCCAGCTCAAACTTCATAATCTCCTAATCAAGTCTATGAGAAAACTTCTGTCACCTAGAAATGTCTCTACTGACAATTTATTGGAAATATTCAGTATTTTGCACCCTGGTGATTTTGCTGAATATTACCTATCAATCTTTGCCTACACCTTGAGTACAAAAGACTCGTTGGTCCCACCTATCCTTATAAATTTCCTAGATCCCCCAAATTGCAGTCAGAGACCTAATCGTAATTCCAATCTTCTTGTCCCTAAGCATCGGACAGACCTTTTTAAATCTAGTGTTAAGTATCGTGCTACTTTATGCTGGAACTCTGTGCCTATAGAGATTAAAAAATGTAAGCCCTCTAATCTTAAGTTCCTGCTTCAACAATACCTCCTTAAAAAACGAAACGTAACTTTGTAAAATATAATACTAATCACTTATATCACTTAATTTATTTAATGTTATCTTAGTATGTACTCCGCAATTCTATCTCGTGTCTTTGGTTGGAAATCAGTTATAAACTAACTGTACCTTTTGACAATAAAGATTATTATTATTATTATTATTATTATAAATATTCTTTGATACAACGTAAAATACAATTTCGTAAAAGAATGCACCCAGCCATAACTTGAACATTAATATTGCATTATGAAACATAATCGTACAATTTATTTAAATTACAGCTGTGTAGCGGAATTTTCTAAGAAACAATTTGTATAAAACTATTATTATTATTAAATTTATGATGATGAATCTTACCTCTTGATACTTAGTATAAAGTGATCCGAAAAGCGTCGAGTAGATTTTGTTAACATTTCATATTTCATACGTGCGCTTCCAGTTGTGTGGGTTAAAGTTTGGAGCATGTGTGTAAATGTCATGACTCACGAGTACAAGAGGACACTAAAATTGATTAGATGTACTATGCTTTACGAAATTAAAATAGCTAGTAAGACTAATTAGGAATTACTTGGAAATTTTCTGTTGAATGGCTTGTTGAATTAATGTCAATCTTCCTCTCTTAGAGAACAACTGGAAAAAGTGTATGTGGTGATAATAGAGTTTAGCTGTGGATGGATGGACGCAACTGATTAACTACACAGTCACTACACAGGATGAAAAATCTAGGGATTCAAGAAATTCTAGTAATGTTCAACCCCAACAGAGTCTGGGTACGTGGATACTGGCTTTACTAAACGAGAACAGAATCCGGATTTTTAGTGCTCTGCCAACAAAGAGAAAAAGGGCGACTTTCTCAACACATCCTAGTAGGTTATACCTAGCACTTGGACTTTTCTATCTTGTGTGCATGAAAACCGGGAAATAGTCAGGAGAGACTGCAGCATCAATATTAGGTGTTACGGACGAGCTCGAACTAGATTTTTCCAAGGAACTTAAGAAATTCTGTGTCACAACTTTTCTACGACTTATCTATTCAATAAAGAGCAATTGATAGTGTATGACCGAATGCGCAGAACACTCACGCGCACACCACCACCACCACACTCTCGCTCACCCTTCCTTTCCCACACTATACTGTCCACCACCACCACACACACACTACTCCCATGCCTATACCTATACGACACTGTCCACCGCCACCGCCACACTTTCATTCATCCTTCCTATCCTACACTATACTGTCCACCACCACCACACACACACTACTCCCATGCCTATACCTATACTACACTATACTGTCCACCGCCACCACACACACACTACTACCATGCCTATACCTATACTACACTGTCCACCACCACCGCCACACTCTCATTCATCCTTCCTATCCTACATCCTTCCTATCCTACACTCTACTGTCCACCACCACCACACACACACTACTCCCATGCCTATACCTATACTACACTGTCCACCACCACCAAACGCAAACTACACCCCTACCTTTACCTATACTACACAATCAATGAACATAAATCCACACAGATCTATCTTCATTGTACACAATACTGTCCACCATCACCAAACGCAAGCTACTCTCCTACCTATACCTACACTACACTATAGTGTCCAGTCCGCCGCCACCACATGCACACTACTCCCCTACATATACTCCATCTACTCTACTACCTATACTCCATACTACACCAACTACTCTCTGGATTCGGAGGATTACTTCAACGGCAATCGGGAATACGGCATTCGAGGGAATTACTACGGCAATCAGAGGAATTACTTCAACGGCAATCAGGGGAATTACTTCAACGGAAATTAGGGGAATCACTTGATCGGCAATCGGGGGAATTACTTCAAGGGCAATCGGGGGTATTACTTCAAATTTCTTCAACGGCAAGTGGGGGAAAAACTTGCGGGAGAATTACTTCAAATTTCTTCAACGGCAAGTGGGGGAAAAACTTGCGGGAGAATTACTTCAACGCCAAGTGAGGGAATAACTTGCTGGAGAATCACTTCAACGGCAAGTGGGGGGATTACTTCAACGGCAAGTGGGGAATAACTTGCGGGGAATTACTTCAACGGCAAGTGGGGAATAACTTGAACGGCAATGGGAGAACTACTACAAAGGCAAATGGGGGAATTACTTGAACGGCAATTGGGGGATTTACTTTACAGGGATATTTTCAAAAGATATTTCATTATGAAAGTCTGTCTACATATATGCCTGTCAGTCTGTTAGGTGTTATTTGAGCTAGCGGTGGCTCCGAAAAATGTACCACCCGTGTCTTCGAAAGAAGGCCTGTGGCGCAACATTTGGAAAGGGGTCCACGTCCTTTGCCCAAGGTAGATAATTATATAGCAGACGCTTTGGAATTACGATTAGGTCTCTGACTGCAATTTGGGGGATCTAGGAAATTTATAAGGATAGGTGGGACCAACGAGTCTTTTGTACTCAAGGTGTAGGCAAAGATTGATAGGTAATATTCAGCAAAATCACCAGGGTGCAAAATACTGAATATTTCCAATAAATTGTCAGTAGAGACATTTCTAGGTGACAGAAGTTTTCTCATAGACTTGATTAGGAGATTATGAAGTTTGAGCTGGAATTGGGATTTGCAGGAACCCCAAATTGCAATACAGTACTCGAAAGATGAAAGGACAATAGCACGAAAGATCTGAGGAAGTTTATGAGTGGGAAGAAGGCGTTTCAAGCGAAGAAGAAAGTAAATTCTAGGATTAATTTTCTTAATAATGTAGTTGACATGGTAGTCAAAAGTCAAATTTTCATCCAACCACACACCCAGGTATTTGAAAACTTCAACACGATCAATTGAAAAAGAGTCACATGAAATACTACATAAATCAGAGGGTGGTTTTTTCATGCGCCTATTTTGGAACATAACAAAATAAGACTTTTCCAGTTAATTTTCATACCATTTAATTCACACCACATATTTAGTGATACAAGACACCTTTTTGTGTTTTCTATCAGTGTGTCAAGGTCAGGATCGGAGTTGATAATTGCTATGTCATCAGCGTAAAGGTCAAGGTAGTCGGTTATGGTAGAGGAGATATCATTTATAAATAGGTTAAAAAGAATAGGACCAATAGTTGAGCCTTGTGGGACTGAGCAGAATAAGGGAAAGGAATCAGAGATGAATTCACCAATTTTGATCTTTATAAATCGGTTAGATAGGTACGAGTATAAGATCTTAATTATGTAATCAGGGAAATTGTATTTTGTGATTAGCTTTTCAATTAAATGAGTGTGAGGGACGGAGTAGGAAGCTTTCACAAGATCTATAAATATACTAATAGTGTAGTTACCATTATCAACTGAGCTGTATATTTTTTGAGTGACATGTGAAAGAGCATGAAATGTCGAATGTAATCTTCTAAACCCGAACTGACCTTGATGGATTATATTGTTGTCATCGGAGAATTTGACAATTCTGTACGTAAGTATGGATTCGAAGATTTTACTTAGGAAGGGAAGGACAGAGATAGGTCTGTAGGAGTTGGCTTCAAGTTGATTGTTACCAGGTTTAAGGACAGGAGTAACAAGAGCAGTTTTCCATTAGGAAGGGAAGGAACCTTCTATTAGGCATTTGTTGAAGATGTCAGATAAAACTGTGGAGAGCGGAACGGAGTAGGTTTTGATTATAAGAGGGGACATAGGAGAAAGTCCAGCTGAACATTTTGTGTTCATATGCTCTAGTTGCAATACGATATCAGTACTGCAAATTAGTAGGAAGTCACTATTGCTATTTAGATTATCAATCAATTGCACAATGTCATCAGGGCTAATTAAACTTGGACTAGGAGGTACGACGACAGCATCAGCAATGGCTTGATAAATTTCAGACGGATTACTTAGAATGTTGTTGTTTGACAAGAGTTCAGTGATAGGACCCGATTGAATATTTGAGCCAACAAGTGTCTTATAAGACATTATCTTATAAGACATTATCACATTATTTTGAAGAAAAAAACACTTAAGTAAAATAAAATCCGTGTAAAATAATATTGGGCCCTGCAGGGTCCACTTTAAATAGCGCAGGGTCACAAGGGTTGGAATAAACGCTACACCGCTAGTTGTTATTTTTATCCTCTCCCCAAACAAACTCCCGCAAGCGAGAAAGAAACACTAAAATCTAAAATTGTTCGGAGTTCTATAGAAGGAATAACATTTAGATTTAAAATTGAGTTCAGCCTCAATAGTAAAATGTCATGGGACATTCAAGACGCAGTAGGACTCAAGTGGGGTTCTACTGCATTCGAGTGTGGCCGCGGCCTGTCTGGAAAGGTCACCTGGTACTCCAACAGTCTTTGTGTGTGGTAAGCTGAAAAAAATGTCTCATTATGTGTGTGGAAATGGCAAAGTATGTATTTACTAAATGAAGGACATCTGCATAGCTTGGTTGGAAAGGATCATGTAATTATTCGCGGGATGAGGGGTAACATGCCTGGAATTTTGAATGCCTGGGAAATGGTGCAGATATTGGTCAAAATACAGTTTTAAAATATTTTACCGAAATTCTAGATAAACTAAAATATTACCACTACATTTAATATTTATGATTAGCGACAAAACGTGGCCGCAACTCAAGGAATAAAAAATTCCAGTAAGTTAGAGTTTAGCCAGACCTGAAAGCTTGTCGAATGATATGTTTGTGTGTGTGTAGTGGGTGGAGGTATTGTATCTATGTGTGTGTGTAGGGTGGAGGTAATGTGCGATGTGTGTGTGTGGAGGGTGGAAGTATTTTGTGTATGCGTGTGTTGTGGATGGAGGTATTGTTTGTGTGAGTGTGGTGGGTGGATATATTGTTTTTGTGTGTGTGGTGGTAATTAATTTTGACCCAACCACACCCACTTGGGTACTGAGACTCTTGATCCGTCCGGGACAGACTGGCTTCTCTAGGCAGCGAGGCAGACCTCCTTCACTGGAGATCACAATGGTATTGCACGAGAAGTAGCCGGCGCGATGGCAGTGGCAGAACACAAGCAGCATAACTCCTATTCCCAAAATTAAAAATCCAACTGAGATTGAGCACTTCCGTCCTATTTCTGTCCAAATTTTCCTTTCCTTGGTCTGTTTATTGAAAATGTACCAAGAAACAACTCCTTAAATTTATGATTGATAACAATCTTATTTATAGTAGTTAGTTTGGCTTTCGTCCTAACCGATATGGTTGCCTTAACAGATTTCATTTATTTCGAAATTTATACCACTAAAGTTACAACTTTGCTACGCCATCATTTAATTACTTCCTTTCAACTTTGGAATGCACTCCCACATAATATTTAAAAAAATCATTTCCAGAGTTCAAAAAAATTATAAAAAACCTATGTGAAGCAGATCTAACAATCTATTTACTGCATAATTTCTAACCATATATGGTTTTATTTATATTTCTTTATTGACTTATTATTATTATTATTATTATCTATTGTGCTCCTTTTTAAGTGTTCAACTAAACTGCTGCTGCTGAAATATTGGAGAAGATACCAAAGAAGGTCAGTTCTAACTTGAAAAATTTAATGAAGTAATCCTTCTCTGCTTATAGAACAAAAACTCAAAAATATATTCAAATTCGTTCAAAAAAATTTATATTGTACATAAAGGGTGTTTCGTGTAAGGCTGAACACACAAACCGTCTCAGTGACTACGAACCATCAGAAATTTAATCAAACGGAACAGTACATTGAAAACGTGAATAATTAAAAAAAATATAGATGCAATTTTTTTCAAAATTGTGTGCGTAGCCATCGAAAAATTGTGCTTAAAGTGAAGCGCACGAAAATATTACCAAAATCAAGGAAATTGGCACAGCTTGGTTGGAAAGGGACCTGCAATTATTCATTGGATGAGGAGTAATATGCCTTGAATTTTTACTGCCTGGGAATTGGAGAAGCCCCTATTGCTCAATATACAATTTTTTCTTAATATTCGGAATAAATTCAAATATCGTCAATATATTTAATATTCATGATGACTGACAAAACAAAGTTATCATTCAAGGGATTAATAAATTATCGCTATTTGAGTAAGAGGCTTTGTTAACTTCTTTAAACTCGTCATTAATAAGATGCAGTTAATCTTTTGTAAGAAGTTCCTACCCTATAAGCCTGAAACTTTGAAGCTCCTAAAATGACAAAATTATAAAAGTTTCGAAAGTCCGAATTTCCTACGCTAGACAATCTAAGGCATTTCTAAAATGACAGCAACAAAGTCACAGTACAGTCGACAAGCAACTTATTGAAATTCGGTTGAGTTGATTTCCTAAAATTAAAAAATGATGCTGCTGGGAACCCAACAGGTTTAAGACTTTCACAAAGCTTCCTATCATACTTCGTTCTTACATAATTCTTCAAAACCCTCAAGAACTCTTCAGATCCTTCATAAACTTGAATTGTTTCAGAAACCAAATTAGTCGATGTAAACAGCGTAGATGCACTAATGCAAGGACTTGCTAGCCTCATTGACAATCCCAAGTTTCCTTGAAGCTTTATGAATGTATAGTTACACAATCCTGTAAGTCCAATACTCCCTCCAACATACATGAAACTCTGATAGTAAAGATATCCTCCTACGCTGCAGCATCGTTTTACGTGAATCCGGATTACATTGTACAGACGCATACTGGAGCGAAAGCAATTCCCGATTTCCATTTCGACTTTTTTGTTCCCGTGTTTTCTAAGAAGAATCATGTTGTTCTTCGAACCAAAGGTAGGAGCATTAGGACAGTCCAATCTCAGCGTTGTCAAATAATAATTTATGGATTTGAACAGGATCAAAGCTACAGAAAAGTACACCGGAATGGACATCCCAATTTCGGAACAAAACCACCAGGT
>JAQGAC010002507.1:0-10174 GCA_034696585.1 Isotomurus maculatus
TCAGAGAAATCAAGGCCACAACTGGAGATTTTGGATTTCGATATAAATTCTGTATAAAGAATTGAGTTCTGTACATTGGTGTAAAAGCTAATAAAAGAAAATTAGAACTTTTAAAAGTATTTTTTCGTGTTTCTTCACTTGTATTGGTGATCGGAGAATTCGGAGATGGTTAGTTCGATTTTTTTTGCACCCAGTGGCTTGGTCGTAACATTTACAAGGAATCCCATGCGAAGAAGATTTACAAAGATATGATTCAGTAAAATGCAAATAAGAATTCATATTTGGGGTAGTTAAAATTAATGTTTGACAAGAAAAAATGTGCAAGATAGGAGGCACAGCGTAAAGAAATTTGAATGATGTGTTTTCTGTTGACTTAACATAATCAACTGTTCATGGATACCTTCGCTTCTGATATTACAGAAAATCTATTCTGATGATAATATAAACATTTACGCAATTATCTTTGATGACTCAGGAGTAAGCCTAGGAAAGCCGGGTGTCCCAAGAAATGGAGATTCCAGTTTCTAGTTTTCCAATATTGTGCAAGAAAGCATCGGGATGTCGCGTACTTAATTAAAGGCAACTTATTACACGAAATTAATTTTCTTACACAGGATGTTGACAATGTGAACCAGACGGAAAATCTACACACGAGCACGAAGTAATGGCAAATGGTAATGACAGTTGTGGTTAAAGCTAATGCTTACTAACTGGAAAGTCATCGATTAAAATCTACCCGGCTTGAAGATGATTAGTTATTTATTCAAAATTAGTTTGTGTGAATTCAAATGAATAGTAATTGTACAATCACCAAGGTTTGTGACGATTACAAAGTGGGTAATTTATTATTCTGCTATGTTACGTTTAGGTTTCTACTTTATTTTATGATGTGTGAAATAGTCGTAATACCACGGCTGTAGTAAACTGAACCTATTCCGCGAAGTAACTTGAATACTACACGAAATATTCATTAATCGAAAGCTCGAGAAATGAGGAAGCTTTACATTACAAATCTCAAGAGCGCAATCATGTTAATACTTAATAATAAATGAACGGAAATTTATGACTGGTTTTCACACGAAACAACACCAAGCAATTTTACTTAATTGCCCGATGATATCCAGAGTACATGAGTCCTGGTTACCTGGCACAATGTTATTTAGTATTTCTGTGCTTTATTTCCAAGGACAAGTTTCCCCAAAACAGAATCATGAATTAGTTTTGCTACACAAAGTCAAGCCAGAAGCCCTGAGAATGCAGCTAGTTGAAATGCTTAAAGTTCTGCTTTTAGGACTTTTGAGCTATCTTTAATGTTCAAAGTTACAGCAAGCACCATTGCCTTAATTAAACTTGTCGCATTGCGTTCAAACTTAAACTGTAAGATTAATATAGTGATCAAATGATAAGATGGCAACTACTGTAACTACATCATAGTATGCATAATTATAAAGTTAATCTTGTAATGTTCCTGTACCGAGAATCTCTCTAGACATTTGCTCTTGATTACATATGACTACAATTATAATATTATGGCGAAAACTGACTCCAGTATCGCTTTTGGAAAAATTTTAAGCCACATACAATTTTCGTCAGGTTTTAAAACTTGAAGCACGTGAAAGCAAACTTACAAAAATGCACTACATCAAGTCATCTTATAAGTTATCTACAAACACACAGTATCAAACTTACCTTGAGTCACCCACTTCGGCATTAGAGAAGTTGATAGAATAGCAGCAATGCAATAATCACCGTGTGGTATTCATTTCAAGGTTTTATTTGGAAATCTAGACGGGATTTTTATAGTACATAATAAATGTAAATGTAAAGTGGAAGTCCCTAGTGCTCACAACCAGTGAAGTTGATCTAATTTTTAATTCAATGTTAACTTTCATGGGAAACTAAGAGTAATTGTGAACACTTGAGCTCCATAAAAGAAATGGTAAATGGCTACGATTATTAAGCTGTGTATTCACTTCCAGTTTTCATGAGTGGATTATTTCGCTGTGAAAATAACATACTCTGGAAAAATGGAACACTGCGCGAAAGTGTCAGCTTTCACTATCCTTTCACTTCGTAGTATTCATTTCCGGTATGAGTAAACTTACTTTGAGGGAAATGACTACTTTGTTAAAGCACTTATAATTGTTAGATTGGCAGAACCAAAAAGTGTATATTTTGTAGTCTGGTCTGGTTTTAATGACATTCGAATGAGTGCTCTGCGTAGTTTTGGAATCGACAAGCTGTATCCAATGATTTATTGATTTTACCTGTTCGTGATATTTAAAACGATGTCGAAATTAATCAATATCACAACACGAAATGGATAGAAATTTTTAAATCTTTCCTCTTTTTAGCCGCTTTTCGCTGATTCCGCGGCGAAAAGAGGGGTGTCCTTTTCATGCACAAGCGAGCAAAAAGGAAGGGTGAAATGGGAAGTGAAAATTTTCGCCAGCGAATCATTTCTAAGTGAGTACTACAAAGTGAAAGAGCACCGAAGTTTTGGGGTTTTCGCTTCACTTGCACGTTTCACGCGAAAATTGGCAAGTGAATACTGAGCTTAACACAACCTAACCTCTTAACACAAGAAGTTAGGTAACGCTAAATTTTTACATAAGCAAACCAGTCGAACAAATGAAGTGTGGCAATCTGAAACTCTTCATTAAAGAGAAGATGTGATGGGAAGCAATTTTATTCCTCTCATGAATCATCAAGTTCAGTCTTCAACTTTGTCTACTTCTAGACTCCGAGCCTCCAACTCGCTGAGGGTTTGCTGGTATTGAGAACGATATTTCTAGAAAAGAAATATTTAAATTACAGGGTTCGATATGGGCTTCACAAATATTAAAAAAGCTGGCCTAGACGAATCTGAAGTAGACGGAAGTACTCCAGGCAAAAATAAATACTTTTGTTCATTTACTGACAAGCCATTGGGATTCGAAAAGCATTTGTTCAATATTGTATGGATTATAATTCTCCCTCACTCCTTCGGGCTGATTGGGGTTTACGAGTTTTTCACGTTTAAGTATAATTTATCTCTCATGGCATTTAGTAAGTATAAGTTATTGAGCCAACTCATAATGAATAAACGAAAATGCTTATAGCCCGAAATTGGCTGTTGTGTTTCATTTTAATCGATTTTTTGTTCAGTGTTTCTGTATGTTCCGTTCGCCGGAATGGGAATAACGATGGGGGCACATCGGTATTGGACACATAAATGTTACAAGGCTAAGCTTCCTCTCCAGATCATACTCGCATTTTTGCAAACAACTTCAGGACAAGTAAGACATTTGAATTATGTGTTTATGTGTTGTTGTAAATTAGAGGTGTACCAAAGAGACTACTCCATTACAGTATCCAATATTTAAATGGTGCCGTGACCACAGAGTCCATCATAAATTTGTCGACACTGATGCTGACCCACACGACTCAAGGAAAGGGTTCTGGTATTCCCATATTCTATGGCTGTTAACTCCAGACTCAGCAGAATTCAAAGCCAAATGGGACTCAATTGACATGTCTGACTTAGACAATGACCCAATTGTTCGGTTCCAAGCTAAGTAAGTTGAAGTGCCTATTGATTTCACAAGCATTTTGAATTCAATATGAATTGGAAAATCTTTAAACATAATTAATTGAGGTGAGTTATAAGTAATTGTAATCAAATTGTTTTTCATTAAGGTACTACTGGAGCATCCTGATGCCGATCTGCACATTTGTCATACCTATGAACATCATTCATTACCTTGCTCCCGAACTTTCAATGTTCCGCCTAGTATGCGCACACTTTGGATGGTTTGTTAGTTTGTTTCATGTAACTTTTCTTGTCAATTCTGCAGCTCACATGTGGGGTTACCGCCCGTATGATAAGTAAGGGAGTTATTTTTACTCACATTCACACGAAACTTTTATACTTGCTTTGGTAACAGTTTTAAATTTATAGAGGGATTAGGCCTCGGGAAAATTTAATTGTATCGATGCTAACCGGAGGAGAAGGTTCGGAAATACTTTTACAAGTCAACTTTTTTATATTCGACCTTCGTGCATGCTACAATGTTTCGTAACTTTCTATAAAGGTTTTCATAACTATCATCATACATTTCCTTGGGATTACAAAGCAGCAGAACTTGGATTCTACAGGTAATACAATTAACGATGCAGGATGTCCTGTAGTGACTAGGTTAATCCCGTGGCAAGCAAATTGATTTTTTGCGTAAAATTATGCACATAGCTCACTGTAACTTGTACTTTTACAGATTTAATTGGAGTACAATGTTTCTGGATTTCTTTGCAAAGATTGGATGGGCCTATGACCTCAAGTCTGTTCCTGCGAACATTGTGAAGGACAGAGTAAAGAGAACCGGTGATGGATCAAATGCAGTTGATGAAGGGAGAACTAATCCGGCATGTCCAGATACTGAGAAGAATGTTTGGGGCTGGGGTGACAATGATATGACTGCGAATGATTATAAGATTGCTGTGATCACTAAACCCAGCGAGGTTTGTGGAGGTTAAAGCGACCTGATATGACAAAGTTGTAAAACTATAAACGATGTTTTCTTATTAGTGACATTCAAAATTTCGTATCACTTAAATTGATAAACTTGGTATTATACAGAATTAATATTGAACTATAAATCATTTCACTATTGGATGAATTAAATAAGAAACAGAATCTGAATAAATAATATTGAATAAAAGTGTACTTGCATTTGCATCTTCATTTCTTATGATTGAATCACAAACAGGTTTATCAAACTTGATGCGGCTTACTAGCACAATAATCCAGTAAATAATATAATAAATGTAGCTTGCTTTGAGTGCCTTCAATTACATAGTCAAATCCATTTTCCACTTATACTGCAGCGGACCACAAGGGATAAGGAATAACTTTTGTGATTATAATTGTATTAGGAAATGCGAATTTTTATGTCTACCAAAGTAGTGTGGTTTGGAAACACAGTTTTTATAGTTTCGATTACAATTTATCTCATCTTCAACCCTCGTTGACTTTTCCAAATCCAGATTGATATTTAGCAATAGATTTTCTTATTTTTTTTCACAAGACAGGCATTTTTGCTTGCATTCGGAGAAATACGACTTGACTGGCTGTGGGGTGAGGTTAGATGCAATTCAGATATCCTTGGAAAGACTGTCTGTCAAAACCTGGAGTTTCCAGTTCTCCAACGTTTCGCATTAAGGCATTGCTGTGATGCAATTAATCACCCGAGACACGACATTGATGATGAGAACAAACCTGAGAATCTACCCACGGTAAGGAAGTCAATGAAAATTATCGTTATGTTTAAAACTGAAAGTTTAGCTTTAAAATCATCTACCACTAGATTAAAATCGAATAATGTCATTTATGATAACTAATTATTTAATAGTTATCCCTATGCACAGGATGTACGAATAAATCAACGTCATACATTTAATTGTACATTAATCAGGCTTTCTGATAATTGCTACATGGGTAGTAGTGTTTTGTTATCATGCAAGTAGTTTCTGTCTAATTTAATCATGTGTACTGTAATTGTAGTCAAAAACATGCACTGCGTAGTTTGCGGTGATCTAACTATTCGATTGAAAGCTCTAGAAATTAAAAAGCTTTTAATCGTTAGGCTATACGTTGTACGTGTAGTGTAGTACATATGCATTGTAATACTTACTAAGACTATGTGGCATGCTTTCATACAAAGCAACACAAACACTTTATTGCGAAAACATATTATTACATTTCTTTCATGGAGACGTGACATCAACCCATCACCTTACGTTAGTTCCTTTGCAAAAAAGTCAAGTCAGCATCCCAGAGAATCCAATCAAGTAAAATTATTTAAAGTTCTCTTATTAATCAATTTAGGTTAGTCTTTAGCCTCAGACCGCAATCAAACAACCGTGTTACTTACCAGATGGTGTGGAATTTCAAGTAAAAACGCCGTAGGACAGTTTAAAAGGCAAATTTTGGACGAAAAAAAGGTAATGAATTAACTGAAAGCAAGAGAAGATTAAAGTTGTCTTGAGAAAATTATTTTATAATTTAATCCCGTGTAATTTAAGCTTATAGGCTTTTGTATTTAATGAGTGTTTCTGTCCGACAGGATTTTATTGAATAATCTTAAAACAATCTCAGCTGTCGAAGTCAAAGTTTTTTAGTTTTGGGAGGTGAGAGTTATAATTTTTGTTGAATTTTCTACAGGTATTGGTTTTTATGTGCAATATGACAACTCATGTTCAACAATATCTCTAACACATAGCTAGGAAACTCAGTTAACTGTTCTTCGAGATCTGCTTGGCACAAGATTTTTCTAAGGGGACAAAGAAACCCTACATTGCCACGAAACAATACTTACACAGTGTTATTGATGTGAAGCCCAGTGCTGGCAAATCTAGGGCCAGCCATAGGGCTGATGCCAGCCATAGGGCCAACTTCACACCAATCAGTGTTTCCAATTTCAACATGAATATTAAATTAACATGCAAACAGTCGAAAATATTGCGAACTCAATCTAGAAACATTATTTCCGTCTGTAATGCAAAATTCGCTGGGACGAAAAGACTTGAGACATTCAATGGAGCTCTTCAGTGCATGCGATGAACACGATGGTTTCTGACACATTTACAATCAACAAAACTTTGCACTGTTATGTACGTCGATAACAGAGTTGTTTATGATGTAAATTTAGTGTATCCTCAACCTCCACTTTCTCCAGTCACAAAACCTCTATGAACCCAGCGATTAATATGTAATTATCCTAATTATTACTGAAATATAAAATTTCGTGTCGAAATCCTAACAGTAGGAGAATACGATTCTAGTTGACGGACGAAAATGGGCGTTACAGGCCACCATGAAATTGGTGCTTGCGAGATTGTTGCAAGTGGAAACCCTAGAAGGCAAAAGAAATACTTCTGTTCATTTACGGACCGTCCGATGGGATTTGAAAAGCATACGTTCAATATCGTGTGGATGGGAATACTCCACTTCTTTGGATTAATTGGATGTTACAATTTTTTCTCGTTTAAATATCCTTTTTATCCCACGGTATTCTGTAAGAACAAATATTAACAGAAAACCACTTTTATGGATTAAATTAATTAAGTTGTATTTGAAGTTCAAAGTCTACTTGCATTTTTTACAGTGGTGCTTTATTTTTGGTGTATTGGTCTGGGAATAACGGTTGGGGCGCATCGCTACTGGACTCACAAATGTTTTAAAGCTAAACTTCCTCTCCAATTTCTTCTCGTATACTTGCAAACATCTTCGGCACAAGTAAGTAAGAAACAGAAATTTTGTGTATGTGTCTGAAATTATTCTTCCAAAGCCAGATTGCTTTGTGAATTTCTTACCGCACAAATATTTTCCAGAATCTTAAATAAAACATTTCGCAATCACTTTCTAGTAGCTTTTATTCACATGGTTAATGTTATCAAGAAGTTCTTGCTGCTCATTTTAGCCCATTGGTAGTCTGAGTGGTTGGGGAAGATATCTTTAAGGTAGGACTTTTCAGTTTAGAGAAAAACACAACTTTGTTTAAAACAAGTGATGGCTTTTCATATACAACAAGATTTCAACTTATAAAGATTTAAACTACAATTTATTTTACTTTAGTACCCCTTATTTAAATGGTGCCGGGACCACAGGGCTCATCATAAGTACGTGGACACTGATGCGGACCCACACAACTCAAGGAAAGGATTTTTGTATTCACATATCCTATGGCTGTTTACTCCAGAAAATCCGGAATTAGTCGCAAAATGGGACTCCATCGACATGTCTGATTTAGATAATGATCCCATCGTTCGCTTCCAAGCTAAGTGGGTCCAATCATTACTGATTTCGTTGTATTTGATAAACTGTACTACGATGAAATCCCGATTCAGGTACTACTGGAGAGTGTTGATGCCGATATGTTCGTTTATCATACCTATGAGCTTCATCAATTTCCTGGTTCCTGGGCTTTCGATGTTTGAATTAATGTGCGCCAACTACTGTTGGATTCTTCACGTACAGCATTCCACTTTTATGATCAACTCTATTGCTCACTTGTGGGGTTGCCGCTCGTATGACAAGTAAGCAACTCAAATATCTATGCACTGGAAATTTTGATTTGAAACAAAGTTGAAACTTTCAGAGGAATTAGTCCCACAGAAAATAGTTTTGTTTCGTTCTTGGCGGGAGGAGAAGGTTCCGTGATTTTTTTATAAGCTAACGTCCATCTGCTTGAATTTGTTTATTTGACGTTCCTTGATTGACTGCACAGGTTTTCATAATTACCATCACACATTTCCCTGGGACTACAAGGCAGCGGAGTTAGGGCAATACAGGTAACTCAGTAAAGGCTGTCATATCTATCCTATGAAATTGAACCCATTATCGTACATTTAGCTCGGGTCGATTGAAGCCAGCTTGCGCATTAATGCTCGTAGGTTTTCTCTTTCAGTAAGGTTAATTTTGTAGGCACAACTGGAGTACACTGGTGATAGACTTCTTTGCATGGATCGGATGGGCATATGACTTGAAATCTGTTCCAATGAAAATCGTAAGCGACAGAGTGAAGAGAACTGGTGATGGGTCACATCCAGTTTACAAAGAAGACGCTGATTAGGAACATTCAGAGAGTGAGAAGCAAGTTTGGGGCTGGGAGGGCAATTAACATGACAAAGGCTGGCTATAAGGTTGCTGTAATTACCAAACCCAGTGTTAAGAGTGTGGATTGAATAGAGCATGCATGAAAAAACAAATAAAATTAAAACAGCTTTACTGGATCTTGCTATCATAAGGATAGTTTATTTGGACATTTCGACATGTGTAAACAATCTGAACGAAAGGACTGAGTTTGTGTAAATTGGCGTTTAAATTTCTGAAGAGATTGAAACCTGCCTTTTTGTTATGTAGATTGGCTTGTTAAAGCGATTTGTGGAAATAAATTTCCATTCAAAATTTCATATTGCAATTTTTTCTGTATATTATTTATACTACCTATATTTAATAGAGGCACGGCTAAAGACATGAGAGTCTTTGATGCTATTGGACAGAATCTGCAATTTAAAAAAAGTGCGACAATATTCGGATTTTATTTGCTATGTATTTCCTGTTACAATTAGTTTGAAGTTAAATCTACTTTAAATATTTATATACAATATCTTCATATTTAATTCTTGGAGTTGATTTCTGAGAAGTTGGGCACTTCGTTAATACGATAAAAGAGTCTCAAAATCAATTGTAGAACTTCGAAATGTCAATGGGAGGTATCGAAATCAATGCTGAGATAATATTTTCTATGAGTAGACCATAATACGTTAAAAAAAGTGATTTCTGAAATGGAAATAGCCTTAACTGAAACAATCCTCCGTAATACGATGCAGGCCTGAGAGATAACAGAGTCTTCCTTTGGAGTTTTGTGGGCGGTGACACACAAACAGGATCCTTACTTAATCTTAAGGCATCCGATGTATCCTCACGAATACATATACAACGAGGAATGAGTATTTTACCAAACGTGGCGATGATTATAGCTCCTGCACAAAATATAACGTACAAAGGCCAACAATAATTAAACAAAATGTGGAATCGTATCAAAGCAAACACAAACACAATCTCAGCAACAAATGACAACGAAAGGAGTCCAAAATTTCCAATATTTAGAAAAGTGTAGCCAATAATTTCGACAAGGATGAAAAAACTTTGAAAGCCACGAATGAAGTTGTAAAACATGTTAGTATTTTTTGCGAAAACTTTAACTGAGTTTCGAATTTCTTTTGAAGTGGTTGAAGCTGCTAAAGTAACTAAAGAAACTGTTACCACAAGAAGAGCCATGTTTCTCAATGCTCCACCAAACAGTACAGTTTGAATGAGAATCCTTAGTGGGAATTCAATGTACATGTATTCCTTGGGTAACCCAATCAGGCGCAGGTTGACGTAAATTGGATCTAAATTAAGTAATACGATGAATGGCATTATGAATGTTCCAAAGAAACATGTAAGGACGACTAAATGCAGGAGAATTCCAGTTATGTCCTTGCGTAGCATATTTGCAGACAATTTCAGATTCTGTTTGAAGTTATGCGGCTGAGGTTTTCCATCATATTTTTTCAGCTTGAGTATTTGGTTGATGGCACTAGTAATTTCGTTGATGCTGACAAAACATGTGAGACTTGCAAGAGAGCTGGC
>JAQGAC010002508.1:0-10173 GCA_034696585.1 Isotomurus maculatus
CTATGGAGAAAGCATGTCCTGTGTAGAATTTTCTTAGCGCCAATCAAATCACTTCAGGGAAACTAATCGCCCAATCACAACACCCCAGGAATATAATGGTGGCTTGTGATTGGCGGGGGAGTGTGTGGGACAAATTCTAGTTCTATGCTTCCGTTCTTGTCTTCTTATTCTATGGCACCAGCCTAACTTTAACTTTCCTGAATGTACTCTTTTCTAATCACAATTATATTCGTAGTTGGGTTTAATTAATCACGCAGAATAATGTAGGCGGAGCTGAAGATTAGAAATGGATTTGAATTTAAAATGATAATAAAACCAAATGTCAAAACTAAAAATTAGCCCAGCTCTGATATTGAGGTCATTAAATACGCAAAAAGACAATATAAAGAACAACAGGATGTTTCGTAAGCAATGTGAATCTGGACGGAAGTGGTGTGGTTTCTTTAAACTGATCAATCCCTCTACTCAACACACCCTGCCTGCCTATATTTTCCAGTCTCATTGGTCAATGGCCAGAGTAGCCATCTTCCAAACTTTGGGGTGAAGTAAGTTTTACATTGAAGCCACAAGGTGAGGTGGTCCAGTCAAATTCAAGAAGGAATGAATTGACTGAAGCAAAGTCGTTGGCAGTTGTTTCCAAGGTTGTCAATCGCTTTTTGTCATTTCTGCTGCAGCTGCGAACGGTGGGAAGTTAATTTATTACTCTTTGCTTGTCAAGCTGGTGTCGAGATTCGCGATCTACGGGTCCGAAAATGACTGCAGCAAGGAGTATTTTGTTCGCTGTCTGCGTCTTCCTTTGGGTCGCTAATGACGGCAACTGCGGAGACCCAAGAGCGACGTACAAGAAATGGGCGGGAGTGGTGGAGACTCTGGAAAGAACGGCTGTGGGAATCGGAGGTGTGAAGAAGGAGTGCAAAGCGACGTCTGACCAAACTCTGAGTTGGATTTACTTGGCGGATCTCTTTGAGTCCCAAAAGAAGACGGGGATTCTGAACTACGCGTGGCCACGCCTCTCCTTCTTCTCGGAACGGCTGATGTTCCTCGCCGACTTGCCTTCCGTCAATGACGTCATCGTGTGCGCCTGGAATAGCGGGAAAGCGCGAGTTTGCATGGCGACCAAATGCAGAGACTGCCGTGACGAATACGAAGCCATTGAGAGTGACGCGACGCTGAAAAAGATTTGCGACGGAAGTTTCCCTAAACCACCAGCCAATGGAGATTTGACTGAACAGCGGAGAAGAGAATTGGCGGGAATTTTGGAACCTCCGGTGAAATTTCCAGGGAATTTGACGTGGCAGGAGGCGACTTCGTGGATTGAAGCGAAGTTGTCGGAGAACAGGAAGAAAGTGGCGGAGAAGGCGGGAGACGACTGCTACGCTCCTCACACATCTCTTCTACAAACACCAGAAGAGCGGAGTGATGCTGGAGGCGTGGCCACGAATCTCATTCTACGAAAAGGAACTGGGGGAAGTTGAGAAAGCGGCACATGACGTCATTTTCTGTGACTCAGTTTACGGCAGCGGGGACGGCGGGTTTGTGTGCGTCGACGGAAAGTGTAAAACATGCGAGGAGGAGGCTTGGGAGTGGAATGATTTGTACAGGCAGGTGTGTGGCGGGAGACTTCAGGTAGCTCCGACAGATTTGAATTGGCCGCGGAAGAAAGAAGCAGATGCGATGCGGAGGATAATTGTGCCGGTGTGGCCTCCGGAGGAAGGAGGGTTGACGTTGGAGGAAGCGTTGGCGTGGAACGAGACGATGGAGACGACGGCAAACCTGCAGACTCCGGAGGAATGCGAGACGCCGCCTCAGTTGACGTTGAGCCAGAAGACGCTGTCGGTTTCGGTGATGAAAGTGCGGGACCGGAGGGAGAAGGGCGGGTATCGCTGGAGGACGACGGAGGAGGTGGCCAAAGAGATGGAGGCCAACGGGGAGACCTTCAGGAAGGAGTTGAGGTGGCTGAAGGGAGCGAACAAGACGCAAAGGTTTTGTGGAGTTCGCCGTGTTTGCTCCTTCGAAGGAGTCTGTGTTCCTTGCGGAGTGGCAAAGGTGGCGATGAGTTCTTTCGATGAGTGGGACGATCTGGATAAGGCTTGTGACCTTAGTGTGATGAGAGGAGAGAAAATTGGGTCACGTGGGGGTCGGCTGGGGGGAGGAGGAATGTGGGGGGCTCTGATGGTCTTTAGTTTCTGCGTCGCGGTTCTTTAATACTTAATTGGATATTGATTAATTGGCTTGAAATTACAGAGTCCTAAATTGTGTGTGATGAGTGAAGAAATGAGATTGTCAATTTGTTGAGAAGGATAAAAGTATTCGTGTTTTTGTGTGGAAATGATGGGATTGTTTTAGCTCACTCGCTCAAGTTGTTTGTCTACATTCGCATGGAGTTTCAGTAAGTACACAATGCACGGAGAGTCGGAGATTCTCAAAGTCCCCAGAGGATTTGTGGATGCAATTTGTGCTGTGGATTAATCCACACTACCACTTTTTTACCTGTGGGAGAGTCAGAGTCAACTGCGTGTCCTCAACCATCACTCGACTATTTGCATTCACTGCACTTCCACTCTACTTTCTCATTATTTGACGATAATTGAGACAGATTGGAAAGATATTTGGAAACCAGAATAAGGGCAACGTGAGAAATGCAGGTCATTTACGGATAAAGGTAGTTTTCCGCAAAATCCCAGTCTCCACTTAATTATCATGTTTATGTTCACGTGTCTCTGCCAACAGTCGGGTGAGTTTCGTCATCTCGTTGGAAGGCCACTTTGTCACGAGGACAATTAAACTACGGCTGATGTGGATGTGTGAGGAGTCGACTATAAATATAGCTTTCCCTTTTAGTTGTGCGGAACTGCAGAGGAGGAAGTTCGTGTGCATTAATTAGCAAAGTGAGTCTCACACACTTTGCATTGCGTAATCATTAATGCAAATCTCTCATTCCTCCTGGAAGCTTCTTTCTTATTGCACAACCCTTAACCCTCAGCAACTTCATTTGGGTATTCCTGTCTCATTGTTTTCTTAGCTTGTCTCACTTATGCCCACGTGTCGGAGAACCAAACAAGATGAACTCAGGATGAGAAATCAAGGGAGTCGTGATTAATTATTTTATTTCTGAATAAACACTTTACAGGTTCAAAAGTCTCGTAAATGGTTTCTCTAAGATTGTCGAATCCGGTGGAAGGCCTCGCGTAGCTTGTCGTAGTATTGAGACTTGAGTTTGATTCGCATTTCCAAGTGGACGTCCCAGACATTCTCTTCTCCTCCAGCGACGTCGTCCTTCCGCGCGGAGGGAGGCAACTCGGCGTCTGCGAAATTCAGCCGTTCGTGCAGAACTCCCATCTCCTCCTTCGTCAGCACTTTCAGCTGCGCACAACATAATTAACAAAACAAATGTTGGTGAAATAAATCCCAAAATGCAATAAGAGACTTTCTCACTCGGCTTGTAATTTTTCGTGGAGCAAAGAGGGCGAAAAGTCGGACGACCCATTTTGTCCAGTTCCCAGCGTTCACGATGAACCAATCCGAATGTCGCAATGGAAGATTTTGCTGCAAAACCCAAAGAACTCGCGATTTCTTAATTTGATCATTCGATCAGTCGATCTTCAGACCTAATTACCACGAATAGTCGAATGAGCTTTAAGACCGCACTGGGAGTCCACATGAGGAGATGCCGTCCTTCGAAATGGAAGTGGTCGACAATAACGGCCCCTCCGTTTATTTCGACGTCCTCTTCATTCCAAATCTCCTCTGTGAGCAGAGTCACCGCAGAAAAGACGTCCGCCACTCCAGCAGAAGAGTCCCAGTCATCTGCAACAATCAATCAGTTTGTGGAAGTTGAATTTATAATTGAAAGTGAAGGTTTGTGAGGATGTTCACCCCATCTGCAGTAGATGATGGCGCGTCCTTCCGCATCTCGTCGCTTTAGGACTCCCAACGTCCGTGACGCCAGAAGAGGAGCGTTC
This sequence comes from Isotomurus maculatus, assembly GCA_034696585.1. Classification (NCBI taxonomy): domain Eukaryota; kingdom Metazoa; phylum Arthropoda; class Collembola; order Entomobryomorpha; family Isotomidae; genus Isotomurus; species Isotomurus maculatus. The sequence continues at coordinate 3,963 of JAQGAC010002508.1, forward strand.
TGCGGGTCGACGTGCGACATGAACGCTTCGTTCTTCACGCGAGTGTCGCAGTACTTTTGCAGCTATGCAAATCAAAATTACACAATGGGATCGCATTTCTATTAGCTAATTAATCCTATAAATAACTTTGCGAGATAGGTGAACTTACGGTTGCGAATGCTTTGGAGGAGCTGCATTTCTTTCCCCGAACGAAGTGAAGGAGGAATCTGTCGTCCAGAATCTCACGCAGTTGGCCTAGTGTCCCGTCATCTGCACATCCACAAAATGGATTAACTGGAATCCTTTGGTTTTAAACACAAAAAAGGTAATAAATTGTGAACCTTCGACGAGTTTCCTAAGTTCGTGAAGACATTCCAGCTCTCCAGTTGCTTGTGTCATTGTTGGATGCGTTGTGAGTTTGTGAGTGAAGAGAATCTCAGTTGTCTCTGGTTGCATGCAACTCGGAGGCACATTAATTTATTGCATACACAGCAGTAAAGGTCCTGTGAGGCTACGCGTTAATCTCACCTGTACTAAAGTAAACCTTCATTGGTGGGGCCAGCAGCTAGTTGCATTAACTTCATTAGGAGTGTGTGTTTGTTAACTGTGGAATTCCCATCAGTGTCTGTTGGGTATAAAAAGAGCATCAGGTTGCATTTTTGCGTATTGCTGCGAATTGCAAACGACCTGTGAGAGGATAGAGGAAGTCGTAAACTCACCAGTAAGAAGTTAATTAAAGCTCCGAGAGTTTCACACACACTTTTCGTTGCATAGTCGCTAATGCAGAAGTGATGTTCAAATGCAATTTAATTACTCCTACTCCTGATCTCTTAATCGTGTTGGTTGGAAGACTCCTTTTTATGTTACGACTCCCAATCCTCAATGACTTCGTTTACGTATTCTTGTCTCGTTGTTTTGCTAGCTTCTCTCATTTCTGCCAACGTATTCTTTTCAACGAAGAATTTGCTAATTTACTTGAGTGTCAAAGAGATGCGAATATTATGCCAGAGAACAATGCAATGCGACTGTCAGTGGAGAGTAGAAAGAGTGGATTTAGACTCTTTGGAATGTTGTGGAAGTTGTTTCCTGAAAGATGAGGAACTAAGGAGGAATACGTAAATGCAGAGGTGTCAATTCCATGAGGAATTCACGTCAGAGATCCTCTGTGAACAGTTGGAAGCAGAAATTGCGTAACGAAGTCGGAAGAAATGTGGAAGAATGGCTGTGGATGAAGTTGGGGCAACGTGAGAAATTCGGCTTGTAGTAATTTAGATCAGTTGTTGCCACGGTTTTGATTGTGAATCACTTGTTGTCATTCTGGGAGACTTGTTCTTTCTGCCGCAGCTGCGAACTCTGCGAGATAAGTAAGTCTTCGTTTGAGAACACAGGTGTTGTAATCTGCAGCTGCAAGAATGAAGGCCCAGACGATTTTCTTCGCTTTCTGCGTCGTCCTTTGGGTCTTGAGCGAAGACTGCTCCTGTGAAACCGCAAAGGAGACTCACGACAGATGGAGGGAGCTGTTTACGGACTTGAAAGCCACTGCAACCGACAGTGTTAATTCTCCGTGCACAGCGACGCCTGACCAAACGCAGAGTTTTCTTTACTTGCTGAACCTGTTTACTCCCGAGAATGAGGTCACAGGAGTGCTGAACTACGCGTTGCCTCGCCTCGCTTTCTACACGGAACGCCTGAAGGCCGTCACTACGCCTTCTCCTAAGGCCATCGCAGTGTGTCAGACGGGTTATGGACCGTCAAAGAACCCGATAGTTTGCAAGGATAACATTTGCAAAAGCTGTTTACTGAGCAGAGAAGAAATATCGGCTGATCCGATTCTGAAGACACTTTGTGAGGACTCGTACGAGAAGCCGCCAGTTGAAGCAGAGCTGACTGACGAGATGAAGAAAGAAATTGCGGGGATTTTGAAACCTCCGGTGGATTCTCCAGGAGCGTTGACTGAGGCTGAAGCGGACGGGTGGATTGAGAAGAAGCAGCAGGAGGACAGGAGTGTGGGGAAGAAGGTTGGAGACGGTTGTGGTGCGTCTTTGGAGTTGTCGACGTCGTTGAGTTACCTCCTGAGGATGGCGGAGAAAGTAGGGCGGTCGGAGACGGAGCTGAGGGCGCATCCCGAGTTCTACGCGGAGAAGTTGAAGTGGCTGAAAGGAGCGGACAAGGAGATTTTGACTTGTGGGAACGAAAAAGGACGCTACGGGACCTACAAATTGGTTTGTGGATGGGACGGAGTTTGCTTGTATTGTGTGTACATTCGTAAACACGACAAGTTGGGCCTAAAGGCAGCTTGCGATTTGGAAGTGATTTTCGATTGGGAAAATAGGAATTTGCCACCGAAGCCACAGCCAACGACGTACGAAAGTCCACAAGAAGCGTTGAGGATTTGGGTGGATGCGTTTATGAGTGTGAAGAACAGTTCTGTGGACAGGGACAGTGCAAACAGGAGTTGTTCTGCGTCGGTGGAACAGACGCTCAGTTGGGCGTACCTTAAGGAGCTGTTTGCGTTTCATTCGAGTGCGGGAGCTCTCCAGTGGGCGTGGCCACGGATCGGATTCTACGAGGAGAACCTGGCGGAAGTCGTGAAGGCGCCTCACGAGATTTACTGCGAGTGGAAGTTGGGACACCCAAAGGAGTCGTTTCTTTGTGTTGGCGGGAAATGTACGGGCTGCTGGGAGTTGAAGGAATCGAATGCAGACGACTTTGATCAGTTGTATTTCCTGCGATGCAAAAGTGAACACGAACAGCCGCCTCAGAGTGAGAATCCTTTGCGGAAGAAGGAGGTGGAGGGAATGCTGTTGAATGTGGAGATGGAGGAGCCAACGGGAAAGTTGACGTTTGACGAAGCGTTGGGATGGAAGGAGACGGTGGAGAAGACGGCAGTGAAGAAGAGACACGAGGAGTGTGACGTGCCTCCGAAGTTGACGTTGGCTGAGAAGTATGTGGCGGGTGGGTTGATGAGGGTGAAGGACGAAACGCAGAAGGTTGGGTGGCGTTGGAGGTCGGAAAATGAGGTGGGGAAGGAGATGGACACACACTGGGAGAAGTTGTGGTGGCTGAAGGACGTGGAGAAGACGCGGGAGTTTTGTGGAAACAAACTTGTTTGTGGAATGGACAAGCGCTGCATTCCCTGCAAAATTGCAGTGACGATGCGGATTGATAAGGCGGAGGAGTTGCAGCCATTGAAGGAGGCTTGTGAGGAGGAGGAGGAGTTTGCGGAGGAGGCGGAGGAAGGAATGCAGCCAACAACGGAGAAAGCAACTGAGATGACAACTGAGACGAGTGGGGGTGGAGGGAGGAGAGGTCGAAAGTGGGGGGCTGTGATGGCTTTGACTGTCGCCTTTCTGGGTTTCCTGTGATCTTTAATTGGCTATTTAATTATCTGAAGCCTGGGAAGTTCTAAATTGTGAGTGGAATAAAAGAAACATTTCAACCCGAACTTTTTTACTATATACTGAAGTCTCTTTCTAACTGCACGACTCGTAACCCGCACCAACTTCGTTTCAACAGTATTTTTGTTTCATCGTTTCGTCGGTTTGTCTCAATGTGTCTAAGATTGTGCTAAACTGTGTCTCAAAGAGATGCGACGATTATGCCGGAGAGTATAGCAATATTTGATAAAATCTCTGGAGACGAAAATTGCATAGCTCTGCTCACACAGACCATGTCAATTAGGCTAGGACGTTGGAAAAAATGGATTTTGATTATTCGGAACGTAGTAGAGAAGTGAAATGGAAAAAACGAGTTAGCTTGAACAGTGGGAAGCTGAAACGACGTCCCTAGGACGAAAGGAAGGAGAGTGAATGGCTGTGGATGAAGTTGGGGCAGCGTGAGAAATTAAGGATGTGCAGTCATTTTTACATGTAAAACATCAGGGCAGGCGATGCAGCAAGGAAATAAAGGGCTAAAAACAGGAGAAGATGTCACAAGCTGGGTCAATTGTTGCCACGGTTGTGAATCACTTGTTGTCATTTACAGAGACTTGTTCTTTCTGCCGCAACTGGGAACTTTGCGAATCCGCAGCTGACAGAATGAAGGCGCGGAAGATTTTCTTTGCTTCCTGCGTCGTCCTCTGCTTCCTGAGTGAAGACTGCAGCTGTCAAAACGCGAAAGCGACTCACAACAAATGGAGAAAGCTGTTGACGGATTTGAAAGCTTCTTGGCAAACTGCTCCTGATGGCAAATGCACAGCGACATCCGCCCAAACGCTGAGTTATAGGCACTTGCAGGACTTGTTTATTGGTAAGCATCAGGTCGGAGGAGTCCTGAACTACGCGTTGCCCCGCCTCGCTTTCTACACGGAAGCCTTGAAGGCCCTCACAGAAGCGCCTTCCCCTGTGGGCATCACCGTGTGCAGTCCCGTAAGGATTTGCCTCGAGGGAATGTGCCTTAACTGCGTAAAAAACAGGGATTTGATATCAAAAGATCCGATTGTGTTGTCAGTTTGCGAGAAGACCTACGAAAAGTCGCCAGCCAACGCAACACTGACGGAAGAGATGAAGAAAGAAATCGCGGGGATTTTGAAACCTCCGGCGGAGTCTCCAGGAGCGTTGACTCCGGAGGAAGCGGACTGGTGGGACGAGACCAAAAGGGAGGGGAGTGTGGCGGAGAAGGAGGGAGAAGATTGCAACGCGTCTGCGCAGTTCGCGTGGTCGATGAAGTACCTCCGGAGGATGTTCGAAAGGGTCGTGAAGTCGCGGAGGGAGATGGAGACGCACCCGCAGTTCTACGTGGAGAAGCTGAAGTGGCTGAAGGGAGCTGACAAGGAAACCGTTTCATGTGGGAAAAGCGCCCACGCAACCTACGGAATGGTTTGTGGATTCGACGGAGTCTGTTTGGATTGCTATTTCCTTCAATTAGAAGAAATTTTCGAAGAGGCTTGTGACAATGAGTTTGAATCGGCTGAGGATTGGGATAACGCGAATTTGCCGCCGAAGCCACAGCCAACGACGTACGCAAGTCCGCAAGAAGCGTTGAGGATTTGGGTGGACGCGTTTATGAGCGTGAAGGAACGTTCTGTGGAGAAGGATGCCACGGAGAAGAGCTGCAATGCGACGGAAGAAGAGACACTCAGTTGGGCGTGGCTTAAGGAGCTGTTTGCGTTTCATTCGACTGTGGGAGTTCTGCAGTGGGCGTGGCCACGGATCGGATTCTTCGAGCAGAAGCTGGCGGAAGTCGTGAAGGCGCCAAACAACACTTACTGCGACTGGAAGTTGGGCGACCCGCAGGACACGTTTCTCTGCGTTGGCGGGAAATGTAGAGGCTGCTGGGAATTGAGGGAATCGAATGAGAAAGACTTTCCTGAACTGTACGTCCGACGGTGCGAAGGTCAACATGAGCATGCGCCTGAGAGTGAGAATGCTCCGCGGAAGAAGGAGGTGGAGGGAATGCTGTTGAATGTGGAGATGAAGGAGCCAACGGGAAAGTTGACGTTTGCGGAAGCGTTGGGATGGAAGGAGACGTTGGGGAAGACGGCAGTGAAAAAGAGACACGAGGAATGATACGTGGCTCCGAAGTTGACGTTGAGTGGGAAGTTGCTGCTGGGTCGGTTGACGAAGGTGCGGGTGGGAGGAGAGAAGAGGGGGTGGCGGTGGAGGACGGCAGACGAGGTGAAGGCGGGAATGAAGACTAACTGGGACAAGTTGTGGTGGCTGAAGGACGTTAATAAGACGCGGGAGTTTTGTGGAAACAAACTTGTTTGTGGAATGGACAAGCGCTGCATTCCCTGCAAAATCGCAATGACGATTCGGATTGATAAGGCGGAGGAGTTGCAGCCATTGAAGGAAGCTTGTGAGGAGGAGGTGGAGTTTGCGGAGGAGGCGGAGGAAGGAATGCAGCCGACAACGGAGGCTGCACCTGAGGGAACAACTGAGACAAGTGGGGGTGGTGCGAGGAGAGGTCGAAAGTGGGGGGCTGTGATGGCTTTTGTTGTGGCCATTCTGGGTGTGCTTTAATCTTTAATTGGCTATTATAATTAACCGTTGTCTGTGAAGTTCAAAATTGTGAGTGGAATAAGAGAAACATTAGAATCCAAACTTGTCCTTCCTGTTCGTCTTTTCGGGGTGACGTCATTTTGCATTGAACACATGTGGCCAGGTGATGCAGCAAAATTAACGGAAGAATTCAGTGGCTAATCGCAAATTGTTGTTAATTGTTGCCACGGCTGTCAATCGCTTGTTGTCATTCTTCAGGAATTCTTTCTGCTGCAGCTGCGAACCCTGCGAAT
>JAQGAC010002509.1:0-10173 GCA_034696585.1 Isotomurus maculatus
AATTCCTGGAACACACACACTAAATTCGGTTCACCTTCGTACCCTTCTTCTGTTGTGTGTGTTGTTGAGTAGCAAACACCAACCAACAAACATTGGTGGGAGTGTTTGTTTTGAATTTGTGTTTTGACTGTGTAACACTTGCTGTTACAAAACTTGTTCTCGATCTCGTTAACTATTGAATGTAAAATGAGTGGGGTTAGTGGGGGTGGTGGAGGGGGAGGGGTGAACAAGTTTGTGTGGGTGCGTTTGGGAAGTGTTTGGTGGCCGGGGGAGGTGGTCGATAAACGACATTTCACTGACGAGATGAAGGCTGCCTTCGTACCTTCTTCACGGGGAATCATGCCTCACGCGATTGTCAAGTATTTTGAGGAGGAGTTTTTGTAAGCTAAGATAGGTTTGATTATGATGGGGAGCTGTAACGTGATCAAGAGGTGTAATTGTTTTTTTTATTTGTGTATTACAGCTCCGTCATAAAAAAAGATTCAGAAATGCAGGTGCACGCTCTCTTAGATGAGAAGAAGAAGGGCGAGCTTATCAGAAAGGGAATGGGTAAGAAAATACTGATGCAAGGTGGAAAGCTGTATAATGCATAGTTGAATATGGTTTTGGTCTACAGAGAAATTGATGAGAAAGGAAGAAGAAAGAATAAAGTTTAGAACTGACGTGATTCGAATGGAGTCTGAAGTTGCGGGGAGGTCGAAGGAGCTCACGAGTGTTTGGTACGATAATCTGTTGGAGAAGAAGAAGGACGAGAAGAAAACAGCGGCTGCAGTGAGAGAGCTATTTACAAAGCCTGAGGAGAAGCAGCGAGTTAGGGGACAAATTGTCATTGCACCTGCTACTAGAACACCTCAGCAGAATAAGCCTCCTGCAGCGCCGTCGCCGAAGGGAGGGTCGTCACGACCAAGGTGCAATTGAATTTTAATAGGAAAGCAATATTTACTGAACTGTTGTTGACTCTGAACTAATTTGGCTTTTAAGGTTTACATGCCCGAAGTTGGGATGTAGCTTTTCAACAGAAAGGATGGGAACTCTTCAATCGCACGCAAAAAGTCATTCGGCTTCAGCTTCCCCTTCCTCATCTGCAAAAGGTGTCTCTACTCCACGAAGAATTGGGTCATCACCGCTTGGAAAGAGATCTCCTCGTAAGGCGTCGTCTCCGGTGAAGAGTCATCCACCTGCTAAAAGAGGCCGACCATCGGGATCCGGAGGAAAGAAGGAAGGGAAGGTGCCCGACACGATTAAGAAAGAGGCAATCTTGGAAGGATGGAGTGATGCGGAGGAAGATGAAGAAGATAAAATAGTCGTGCTTGGTGAAGAACCCCCACCTACACTAAAATTGTTTGACACTAGTACGAGTTCGTGTGTCGACGAAAAAAGTGGAGCGTTGATTAAGCAGGAAGATGGTGGTGAGGCAAGTTCGCCGGGTAAGAAAGTGCCGAGAACAAAGAAGGAGTTAGCAGATGTGTTTGAGGAACTTCTGAGGTCAACTAAGCCGCCAGAAGTTGAGGGGATAGGAAAGGTGAGGGAAGAAGAACGAATTGAAGAAGTAGAGTCTAGCGAGGTGAGCAGTGACGAAGAAATGAGAGATGAAGTTATCATGAGGACGAAAACAGTGAAAGATGACGTGAAGGACGTTGAGGAAAAGGAAGAGAGTGAGACTTTAAATGAGGTGAAGGAGGAGGAGGAGGAGAAAGAAGAGGAGGTGAAGAAAGAGGAGGGGGAGGAGGTAAAGGAGGAGGAGGAGGAAGACGAAGAAGAGGAGGTGAAGGAGGAGAAAGACGACGTGGCAATGGAAGTAGAAGATAATATTATGACAGATAAAATAGAAACTATTAAGGAAGATAAAGTAGAAGATCAAGGTGAGGAAGTAGCCGTTGCAGAGAAATCGAATCATGAGGGTACGGGTAGTCCAACAATAACCGAACCAGAAGAAGAGCCAAAAGAAGAAATCGAAGGATCGCAAGAATCTTCAGGAGAAAGAGTAGATCCTCCGAAAGATACCGACAGCGCTGAGGAGGAAATACCTGCAGTTCTGTCTGAACCTGAACCACCGTCTCCTGGACCCCCTCTGCTTTCAGCAGAAACGGCAGAAGTGACTCAACCCCTACCACCAACACCGACACCAACGTCCTCTTCCTCCTTACCACCCTCATCATCTGAAATCTTAGAGTCTCCACGTCCTCCCAGACCTACTGCTGCGGTGAAGCCTACAACTACTACTAATGTTTCTCCAGGAGGTGGAATAGTTGCTGGAGGAGAAACCTTAGAAGACAGCATGGAAAAAGGAGCTGCCGTTGTCCAGGTCCAAACTGCAAGTGGGTCGTCTGGTGGAGGTCCCCCTGTCCTGGAACCGGAACAAATTGTGCATGTCGTTCCAGTTGAGAACTCTGATGGAACGTTGACGTACATGTTTCTGTCCGTTGATCAGTCCTCCCAACCACGTCTCACATTAGACCACACTGACCACACCGCAGGTGAATTAAATGAGTTGCACATGTGATATGTTATGATTCAAGACTTTTTCTGTAACATACGTATGTCTTAATTTGATCAGCAACACTGAACGGCAGTGAGATGGATGCTGTGTACATCGCAGACAAAGCAGCGGATTCGACTCCAAACCTCTACAGCGCTCTTCACCAACAAACACAGGTAAAACTTGTTTCCAGGAAAAACTGGAACGTGGTCTTATCTTATGATTTTGTGCAGGGGGAGGAGCAACAGTACGTGCTACTACAGCAGGGGAGTGGTATGGGGGAAGAAACATCGACATGGACTCTGGAACAACTCCAACAATTGCTGCAAGCAAATGGTCTGGCAACATCATCTCCTGGAGGAAGTATGACGACACCGTCAAATCCAGAGTTGGGAACGACATCGGGGAACGAGTGAATAGTTTAGTTTAGTTGAATACTGTAGTTGAGTGAGAGTGAGTGAATGAGTGAGTGAGTGACGGTGGATGACCTCGATTTCACTTTTTATTTGCAACTTTCACAAAATATATATAAATCTTTGTTATATAAATTATACACAACAAAAAACGAGTCTGCGTTGTTATTATTACTCCCGGGGGTTTAAATTAGTGAATAAGAAGAGTAGCGCCCGTCACCACGTGTGGAGAGGAAGATAAGTTATGGAGAAAGGTTCCAGAAAACAGGAAGTCGGGAAGAGGGCGTGCTGACCAGCTGCGGGGGCGATGGTGGTCCGCCACCTCCAACGCCATTCGTTCCTACCATCATAAGGGACTGGAAGAGCTGTTGCGGTATCAGCGGGGGACTGGAAGGCTGGAACATCTGGAAAGGCTGAGTCTGCGACGTAATCAATCCGTGATGGTGGTGAGTATTAACCGGGGAAGAGCTGCCGGATGAGAGACTTCCTCCTGGAGTAGCTAAAGCAGGAAGGGACGATGAAGCTGAAGACGAATTGATTTCGTTCTTGAGGGCCATCATCTGCAAGAGCCACAGACAGCGTGTGAATAAAAATTCGAGTGACAACAACCTTTCGTGTGTACAATAAAAATAAAAGATTTCTCCTAACCTGTCTCTTGATGACTTCGTCAAAGTACTCGGCCTCATTGTGAATAAAATGACATCTGTGTCCATAAGGGCACAAGCCGAGGGTGTGGAATGTCCTGCACAATTCTGTCTTGTACTTGGGGTGTCGAGTAAGGGTCCTCAGTTCGTGAAGTCCATGGGCGAACTGACACTTCTCCCCGTATTTGCACGTGGAGAACTCCTCGAAAGGCCTGTGAAAGAAAGAACCACGTGGGGAGTATTAAGAGTGAGTAATTCGGGATTCGGGTAGTTTTGAAAACAAACGGAGGATATGGGTTGTTATGTTGGTACCTGCAGAGTTCGGTTTTATAGCGAGACGATGGAAGTGGCTTATTGTTGGGTTGTTTCATCATGGAGTTGACCATTCCATGCTGGTGTGCGAGTTGCTGCTGAGCCTGGAACGAAAGAATGAGACGCAGTTTTCCTTATAATTCACGTCCAAGGACAACACAGCCAGGAACAACTGAAAGATGGATTCATGAAGAACTTGATGGGAGTATGCGAATCTCTCATCATGCAGTAGTGGTGGCTTAGTATTTTAGTAAGCTTAGTAGCTGTTGTGTGGTGGTAGTGAGTTTTTTGTGGAGTGTGCCATTTCCTACTTTGCGACCTTCGGTCCATTTTTCTCTGTCAAGGTCAGCCGGATTGAGACGAGCCTTACTTTGCTTATACCACCACCACCGCCATGAGAGTTCGCACCACCATCATCACCACCACCACACTAGAACTCCGTCTTAAGTACCAGCGGAGAGTTGCAAAAAATATGAAACTTATTGCGAAATTGCGAATGAATCGTCGGACGGTGAGATGTTTATAGGTCGGGGAAACTGAGACGTAGTCGGAAAACTCGGGATATTTGTTATTGTTTACAATTGAATGATAACTTACATTGAAGTCTTGCTGTTGCTGGAGGAAGAGAAGTAGATTGGACTGGTCATTGTGGACGCAGGGCATAATTAGTTAATTAAATGAGGAAACCGGAGACTGGTGAAGTAGTTGAGAGATTATCAGCGAACTAGCAAGGAAACAACAACTCGCATGCCACAAGAGACAAAGTAAGACTGAGTGAATGTGAATCAACAAATAAATGTGAGTGGATGGATGGACCAACCAACTAAGACTAAAAGTGAAACCATCGCAGAGCACAAAACGAACTCTCACTTTCGCTTCATGAGAGTTTCACTTTTGCTCTTAGCCGTGTGTTCCTTGCTTGCAGTGCACTATTACGTCAAGGTTAAGTAATACTATGCGAGGGGGGTTGTTATTTTTAGACGACACTTTTACTTTTGCTCAATTTTTCGAAACTCTCACTCAGTAGGGTCAATGATTCACTTGTGAAGGATCTGTAACGGACTTGCATGCGTTTTGGGGGTACCCTAAGACATTTCCATAAGATATTAGAAGCTTACTATAATATGTAGTAAGTGGTTGTTAATTCATCACATGCTATACAGTTTTCTTGCTCTTGTAGTAGTCTGCATAACACATCTTGTACATCCTACTCAGTTGTAAGTTTTGGGTTTTTGAGGAAGTTTCTTGAATGAAAATAAAGAAATATGAATATAAATGCTCATGAATACAAATGTGGCTGCATGAGTTTGTGTTATTGGCTATTGGAGGAGTGGCGAAAAAGTCACCATGCTTTCGTGTTCTCGAACTCGAGCAAAGCAGCCGAGTTTTCAAGTGGATTTAAATGCCTTCAAAGTTTAAAGCGCATTATTATTACATGCGATTACAGTACACTCAACACTGCGTGCATATGCATACCAAGTGGAGTGAGGCTTCATAAATATAGACTTTGTCTTTGGTTTGAGGAATTTGAGATTCTAATAAATTGGAAATTGCATTTGATAATGATATGTAGAAAAAGTGGTAGTGCATAGTTATGTTATAACGTTACAGGTTTATGAAGTTGTTGTTGTAACTGGAAAGAGAAAATGCAAGTGAGGTTTGATTATGCTTAGTGTTGGGGTTGGTTTGTTGGTAGAGATTGCTTCCTGTATGTGATGAGACAAAGACTAGTAGGAAGATGACGTGATGAAGATCAATTATTGTTACGAGTGGATGGATGAGGATTTCCTGACGAGAGTGTTTGTGAGAGGGACGAGAGAGCTGCGAGCGAGAGTGACTTCCTGGGTGGGGGCACAGTGAGATGGCCAAGTCTCATTGTACCCCGCGGAGAGGGCGGGAAGGTTGAAGATGTTGCAGAGGATGTTCCGTAGTCGCAGTTGGTTTGGGGGCGGTGGGGGTGGTCACAATGCACCTGCACTTTGGAAACCTAAGAACCCTCATTCCCTCGAATATCTCAAGTAAGTTTGTCGATTTTTGTGTTTCCTGTTTTTGAAACGGAATTTAATTGTTGTTTTGGTGCAGGTATCTTCACGGGGTCCTCAGCAAAAACACGACCGTCACGGAACAAAACAAGTCCCTGTTGGTGGAGACGCTAAGGTCCATCGCGGAAATCCTCATTTGGGGGGATCAAAATGATTCTACGGTTTTTGAGTGAGTACTTAAAGAATTTAAGAGTATCTTGAAGATTTTTGATTTTAATTCACTTGGTGGGTGGTGCTTTTAGTTTTTTCTTGGAGAAGAGCATGCTGTCGTACTTCTTGGAGATAATGAAGCAGAGATGTGGATCGTATGTATGTGTACAGTTACTCCAGACGTTAAATATTTTGTTCGAGAATATTAGAAATGAAACTAGTCTTTGTAAGTGAAGAATTTTTAAGATTGGTGGAATATTTTGGCTGAATTTGGAAATGCAGGGATATTTATGTAATGACGTGTGTTGTGTTCCGTAGATTACCTGCTGTCAAATAATCATGTTAATTCTATAATCGAACATAAATTCGACTTTTCTGATGAGGAGGTAATGGCCTATTATATTTCGTTTCTGAAAACACTTTCACTCAAGCTGAATCCACATACCGTCCATTTCTTTTATAATGAGGTAAGACCAGCTTAAGAATTGTATATTTCGAAGTTTTCAACATAATTTTATTGTTAATTAATTTTATTTTTATTGTTGCAGCATACTCATGACTTTCCGTTGTACACGGAAGCTATTAAGTTTTTCAACAACAGCGAGTCAATGGTTCGCATCGCTGTCAGAACATTAACTTTAAACGTTTACAGGGTGGATGATAAGTCAATGTTGCAATTTATTCGGGATAAGACTGCTGCGCCTTATTTCTCCAATTTAGTTTGGTTCATTGGGAATCACGTTTTGGAAATAGATGCTGCAGTTAAGAAGATTGCAGAAGTTTCGGGAGCCAGTGGTGGAACAAGAGGGTGTGTAAATAACTAAACGCTTAGGAAGATCGAATTCTTACCGCATCTCTTAAACAGTGACACGCATGACTGCAATATTTGATTACATTCTTTCAGAAACGACCACATGAGGCTGGATGACCTGGTAGCGGAGCATTTGGATCACCTCCATTACGTCAATGATATTCTTCTTCTTCAGATCTCTGATCTTAACCAAGTCCTACGGGACCACCTTCTAACTAGACTGTTTATTCCGAAATATATTCACGCGTTCTCACCCGGAGCGAATGTAAGGCAAACGCAAGTAAAAAAAAATTGAATTAGGTCAAAATAACCAAAGAATTTCGTTTCTCTTATACAGACAATATCACGCGTTCTTTCTCTCTTCTTATTATCCCAAGTGTTCACTATTGTAACTGATGGGGAACTTTTGCGACTCCTGGCTAACAGACTGCTGACAGACATCGACGTACTTTCTCACATAGATGTATCAGAAAATGACTATGGATCGTTCTATACTTTGACCCTTGTTTGGGCTCTTCTGTATAATCGTACGTATGCAATGAATCCTTCTTTTTCAAAATCTCACGTATCAAATTATTAATTGTAAAAAAATATTACAGAACATGTACAGGATATCGATAAAGTAAAGGAGCTTTTTACTAATAGAGTATTAATGAGAAAATTAACCTCAGTCATTGCGGGTGCTGTGAAATTTGGTAAGACTCGTCTCATTTTGGTCTTATTCCGCATCTTGGCATTTTTTGAACAAGAAAATTTTAATTTTAACAGATACGCATGTAAGAGTGAGTACACTGCGGCTTAGTACATCGCTGATAGATGCGCTGTTCATGAGAGAAGGTGGATTGGATGACTTGGATCTGGCAACTATAGAATCGCACAGAGAAGAGAATATCCTTACTCTTCAAAACTACTTTAAGACGGACGAGATGTTTTTGGAGGTGTTTGAAGATGAATATGGACAAGTTGAAAGATTGAAAAATAGACTAGACGAATTTCTGAACGAGAGTGGTGTTTTCCTTCTTCCGCCGGTTGGGAGTCCTCTGAGCTTCGTGCATTTAGATAAGCGTATGCCTTGTGGAGAGGTAAGGATTTATTTAGGGTAACTAGATAAGTATGTACCTCGCATTATAACTAAGATTGGTTTGTCTGTATAGGGTGAAAGGTGTCGGAGATCCATGAGGGTTTATTTTATTTTAAGAAAGCTCTCATTGAAGTTGAGGGGAGAGTCGGAAAGGTTACTTCCTCTCACCAGTCCTTGTGTTCAACTTGAGCAAAATTTAGATCTCAGTAAGTGCCAAATTGCTTTTAGGAATAATTCCTTCATTTTATATTTTGTAACTCAATTAAAACAATTCAGAGCATCAAACTTAACATTTTGCACTTTCAGCAAACAGCGACTTGCTGTCTTGTACAGTGCTGGTAACTGGAGGGACAAAACTGAGAAGATTTTTGGTAGTCGACGCATTCCAAATAATATTAGTAGAGCCAAGTCTTAAGCGTATGGGATGGGGAGTCGTCAAATTCGTCGGATTCTTGCAGGTCAGATACGATAGATGCGATATCAATCTGTAATAGTAACATTGGTATTTTACTTGGATGTATTATGGTGTGCAACAGGATCTTGAAGTACTAGGAGACCAGAGTGACTCCCGATGCCTGCATATTACAGTAAAGAGTTCACCTGTAACCAATTCAACAAGGCCTGCTCTTGTGGCAAAATTTGTCTTCGACGATCATATTCGCTGTATGGCTGCTAGACAAAGGTTCGCAAAATTTTATTGTTTGATTGGTTACTAGATAAGCTATTGAGCTAATTATAAATATGTCGCTTTAAAGGTCCTGACTTAAGGTAATTAAAAATTAATCATGATTTTTTCCTTTAGACTTCTCAAAGGCCGCCAGAAAGCTCGGGATAGAAAGCTCCATATGATCAGTCGTCTATTGGACCAGCAATTGGTGACAAAGTGTGAGCCGGAGCAGCTAACCCCTTCTACATCTTCAATGCAATCTGGTTTAAGGTCTAATAGTCGAAGTCTTCCAGGAACAGCGGTGCCTCACCAGATAATCCAACCCCAGCATTCCATTCCCTTACAGGACATACGAAGAACTCCTCGATCCTCCCCGCCCCTATCTTCTAGTGAGCTAGCTAGTCCCGAGGAACAAGAAACAAAGTTCTTTATAGAAGAAGAAGACGTTAAGCACGTTTGATGAACGCCAAATAATATATTAATTTATTACATTCGGTAGTTTTACTAACAAGTCCACCTCATGAGACACCAGAAAACAGAAAATCAAGTTAAATAAATGCATCCAGACTCTCCAGTGTTGGTTAACTTCTCCAGAATTCCACAAGTAGCTATTCTTCTAGCTGTTTGCTCTCACACTAATCGTCTAATCCTCCTGAGTGACATTTTTAAACAAGAAGCTCATACTCTCGGAATGGTGAATTCGGCGAATAGCCTCACTCAAGAGGATCGATATGTCCACGGTTTTTATTTTGACACATTGAAGTTTCTGGATGTCGTGGGGCACAGTGTTCGTGACCACTACTTCATCTACGGGTGAAGACTCCAGGAGTGTTGGGGCGTCACTTGACATCAACCCGTGAGTGCCTGCACACATACAACAATATTTAATTTTGAGGTTTCAAACATCAAAATCACTTGTTGAATGACAAAAACAATTACAGAGGATGTAGATTCTAGAAGCACCGCGCTCTTTCAGAGCCTCAGCAGCAGCGACAAAAGCAGAGGCGTCATCAATCATGTCGTCAACCATAATAGCAACTCTTCCAGACACATCTCCGACGACTGTGAGAGGTGGTTTTTCTTTTCGAATTCCTGAAGGCATCCCCACTACAGTATCAGCTACATCCATGATACGCCCCTTCAAAGTGTCTCTACGACCAGAAGAATGTCCTCCACTCGCTCCTCCACTTGCGTTGTTTTGCTCGTCCACAGTAGGAGGAGAATATCGACCATCCACTTCATCCGATTCCGATTCTTTCACTTCCCCATGAATTACAGCGATACCGACACGAAGTCTTTCGGCGTAACTTGTTGCTTTCTTAGCGGAACCAGGGTTCCTCGCCACAATGACACTAGACTTGTAGTCCGGTATCTGGGATGAAGAAAGTTAATTTAGTCTGCGAAGAACAGATAACGGAAGCAATATGACCTTACAGTTTCCTGGATATATTGAAGAAGAAAAGGACTAGCTCTCAAATTATCTACCGGAACATCAAAGAAACCTTGTATCTCCTTGGCATGGAGGTCCATTGTAATGATATGAGTAAACCCAGCCTTGCACATCATCTTCGCTA
>JAQGAC010002510.1:0-10169 GCA_034696585.1 Isotomurus maculatus
TACGTCTCGTTGGGAACCCATACGTCTCGTTGGGAACCCATACGTCTCGTTGGGAACCCATACGTCTCGTTGGGAACACAAACGTCTCATTGGGAACCCATGCGTATCGTTGGAATCCCATACTTCCCGTTGAGAGCCCTACAGTTGTGTTAGGAATCCTAAAGTCTCGTCAGGAATACAAACGTCTCGCTTAAAATCTTTAACCCTCGTTGAGAATCCTAATGTGTTTTAGGGATCTAACCGCTCGTTGGGTAGCCTAATAATATCTTGCAACCTTAACGTTTAGCTGGGATCCCAAACGTCTTGTTTTGAACTCTCACGTCTCGATGTTTAGACTAACGTCTCCTAAGGGACACTAACGTCTCGTAGGGGACGCTAACCTCTCGTAGGGAACACTAAGGTCTCTTTGGGAACACTAACGTCTCGTTGGGAACACTAAAGTCTCGTTTGGAACACTACTGTCTCGCAGGGAGCACTAAGGTCTCGTTGGGAACACTAACGTCTCTTTGGGAACACTAACGTCTCGTTGGGAACACTAACGTCTCTTTGGGAAAGCTAAAGTATCGTTGGGAACACTAACGTCACGTTCTCGTCGTCTTGTTCAGAACCCCAAAGTCTGGACGGCAACCCTGACTTTTCGTTGGGAACCTGGAAGTCTTTTGTCAACCCTGACGTCTCGTTGTAAACCTTGAAGTCTCGTTGGAAACCCGTCCACCGCTTACATCTGCTTTGTGATCCGCATATATCCTCGCGTTGGTAATCCTAACATTTCGTTTATAATTCTGACATCTCGATGGAAATCCTAGCATCTCGTGGAGATTTGTATTTTGTCATCGGAAATATCCTAAAATATTTTTGAGGGTCTAGGGCTAGTTTATCCGTAATATCGTTGTAGACAACAACATGTCTTTCGTGACATATGTATGATTTTAACGTGTCACTCGCCTGTCAATCTAATCCCTTTGGGGAGCATCGAATCACTCTGGGGACAAAAAACTCTCCTTGGGGAGCATAAAATCTTTCTGGGGACAATAAAATCTCTTTGTGGGCCCTAAATTCCTGCTTGGCACCCAGACATCTCCTTAAGAATCCTAAAATTTCGTTGAGGATCTCAAAATTTTGTTGAGGATCCTAACATCTTGTTAGGAGCCCTAACGTCTCGTTTGCAGCCCTAACATCTCGTTGGGAGCCCTGACATCTGATAGGGGACCTTAACATCGCGTTGGAGATTCTAACGTCAAATTGGAGATCCAACAATCTCTTTGGGAACCAACATCTTGTCGGCGATCTTAACATCTTGTGATGGATCACATCCTGACACCTAGTTGGGGACCTTCTCATCTCATTGAGAATCCTATGAACTCCTTGTGGATCTCAATCAAATATCTCATTGGGGAGTATAACCTCTTGCTTCCTAACCTCACATTGGGTATCCTAGCGTCTCGCAGGTGATCCAAGCATTTCGTCGGGTATCCTAACATATCAATCGGGATTTTAACATCTATTTGGGGATCTTATCATCTCGTTCGTTATCTTCACATCTCGCTAAGAAACTTTATACATCACCTACCAACTTCATCTGGATCCTCTTCTAGTATCCAGTTGGGAAATTTAACGCCTCTCATCCAACTACTCACGTTGGGGATCCAAACATTTTGTTGGGTATCCTAACCAAGGTAGATTAGACAATGGTTTAGGTTAAAACAGCCATTGTCGAATCTAGCTTGATCCCAACATCTCGTTGGGGAACCTAACATCTTGTTGGGGAACCTAACATTTTGTTGGGGAACCTAACATCTTGTTGGGGAACCTATCTTGTTGGGGAACCTAACATCTTGTTGGGGAACCTAACATCTTGTTGGGGAACCTAACATCTTGTTGGGGAACCTAACATCTGGTTGGGGAACCTAACATCTCGTTAAGGAACCTAACATCTCGTTGGGGAACCTAATATCTCGATGGGGAACCCTGACATCTCATTGGAAATCCCGTCATCTCACTGGGAACCTAACATCTCGTTGGGGATTCTAACATCCCGCTGGAGGTCCACAAATCTCGTTGAAGACCCTATCACCTCGTTAGGGATCCAAATATCTCGTTGGCGAACCTAACCCCTCGTTGGGAACCCTAACATCTCATTGGGAACCCCGTCATCTAACTTGGAACCTAAGATCTCGTTGGGGATTCTAACATCACGTTGGGGATTCATAAATCTCATTAAGAACCAAATTACCCCTTGGGGGATCCTAATATCCCGTTGATGAACCTCGCATTCAGTTGGATATCCAAAAATCTCGTTGGGGATCCTAAATACCGTTGTGGAGTGTTAATCGAGTCCCGATTGTACATTGCTAACATTACATTTGGTTCAGACGCTTAAGAAACGTTCGTGTATTTTCGGTATTAGGAGGGTAAAGTGACACTGTGATCTGTGATGGTCTTAGTTTACCCCATATATATCAGAAGCAAATTCAAGACGCTTAAGAAACGTTCGGGTGTTTTCCGTAGTAGGAGGATAAAGTGCAACTGTGATGGTCTTACTTTACCCCATATATCTCAGAGCGAAATTCAAACGTGTACACACACACTGACATAAGCCAATTATATATATAGATGGTGGGACTAAGGGAAATAATTAACATGGGTGGGACATAGGGAGATATTTTGTATATCAAAAAGACTAAGGCGCCGAACAGACACTGCATCCGCTGGTAAAAGTATGTTCATGGTAGGTGGCGTTGGGAAAGCGCTTCCAGTCACAACTTAGACTATTCTGGGGCAACTGGGAAAGTCACACTTTGCCCCACAAAAGTTGGCGGTGGATTTAAATCCGTGCAGAAAGACAGACAGGCTTAAGCCAATTAGTAATTTAGATTGAGTCTTGGTGTGTGTGTGTGTGTGTCTTCGCATGTATTATTTATGACCTACCACAGTAAAAACAATGCTTTCTTAGTGCGTAAGAAGGAGGATTGTCTTCTTCGTGGCTGATTCTCACGCGGTTCCACATTCGGTGAGACCACAGCACCAAAGTCTACTGATGATTTATTCCAAAAAGGGCTCTTCTTGGCGCAGTGGATGCAGCAGACTGATGTTTTGTCATCTTGATAAGCTAACTTTACGTTGCGGAATGAGATTCGTAAGTGTTATCCTTATCTTATTAATGATGCACCCAGTTATAATCGTGTAATTAAATGCATGCGAACAGCTGTGAATTAATGTATTTAAATGTGTTTAATGATTTGATATGCATGGTAATGACTGACACTAATGACTAGAATGGACAATGGATCACAATGGTATCACAGATGGATTAAGAATATTAAACTGGTGATTTTAAGGGGCACATTGACGAGTAGAAGTAGAGGGCTGCGGATCTTGTAAAGGTTGGGATGGGGGCATTGGTAGAATTATGTGAGAGGAGTCTAGGAGGAACACGTCGAAATTCGTCGACCTGGGGAACTCGCTTTGGGGGTTGTCGACACCTGGATCTCCTGCTTCCTCGTCTGCAAATCGAACTCGTTTCTTCGGTCTCTTTGAAGGATGGACACGGAGACGCTTGCGAAGGCCAAAGATGCTGATGTTGAACTTTCTGCAGATGAAAATGGATGAGAGGCAAGTCAATTGGAGTAGTTTGTATGTCGCGTAGGCAGTCGGGATGAAGACAGTCAAAGCAACGATAATCCGCGCGACGCCCAGCCAAGACACGTCATTTGTGGATTCGTAAATTGATCCGACTTCCCCTGAAATTATTTGATATTATTTTAATTTATCTCAAGTCCTCCAACGAATTTCATCTTCAGGTGAGTTCACTTACTAACTGTTTCGATGTCACTGTGGCGGCGATGCCTCACTTTGGCTATGACACTCGATTCAGCATAATACGCATTCGCCATCGCTGTTGTCACATTTGGACGCTCACTGTTAAGTCGAAATTATTAGAATATAATCATAGGTTTTGCAGTAGGCGACTTACCTTTGGAGGAGCGGAGGGCGGTCCTTCGAAATTGGAGTCATAATTGTTTCCATTCGCAGTTTCATGGAGGAACAGCTGGGAAGGCAGTGTGAACACTTAGCAGTCATTAGGTCCTTGCTTGGGTCCATCAGGATTCCTTTAAGGAAAGCATACACAATTATCTGGATTGCATGTGATTGCACCAATACATCATTATTAATGAATTAATTAATTAAACATTTTTACTTTCAGCTTCTCTGACACAATCGAACTTCCTTGTGTTGCATAAATGCTGTACAGCAGAATCTACAGGGCACAAATGACTCAATTTAATTCAGGTGAGAATATGCAACCTACACGTTAATTATCGAAGTTGACCTTACTTGGGAGAGAAAGCAGAGTACATTGGCAGCTTCTTAGGATGAATTCAGCCATACATTCACGGTGGCAATTTTCTTGGTTGTACATTTTGTAGAAGGTCAAGTTTCCTTCATCTTCAAAATGACACCCTCTCACGCTCTAAGGAATAATAAAGATGTTAAATTAGTTACAATGTTAGCAATTAAACTCTAACGTTTGTCTTGATACCGGCGGTATGGGACGAATATCCTCATCAGCGATTGTCAAGTCTGGGTAAAGCTTAATTGTTACATCATGGTTGGGAGGAACCGCTATATTATCCCTCTCCACATCCACGTCTATCCCAGGGGCAGTTATAGATTTCTAATATTACAATGTGGCATTATTAGATTACTGATAATTTTTGTTTGATCACGCAAACAAAAAAACTATTAAAATACGACTAATTAATTGTCACATTGTAATTGTAAAAGCAATGCATACCCGTGCCCCTGAGCTCTCGAATTGAGGACAACCCAAGGTTGTATCGTCCATTGTTATAACAAAAGACAATCCCCAGGGTGAACCCTCTTTAAACTGCTGCAGTGGTCCATTCTGGGGGCTGCCGTTACTGGGTTCCTGATGAACATTTTGGAGGTGACTACCCAACGTCCAGTTCTTCCAGCTTCGTTGTAGATCCTGCTTTGCAAACTCATCTCTTGACCACAGAGACTTCATAGAAAACGGACAAATCAAAACAAAGTTGTCGGTAAGTTATGTAAACGTTAATAAGCTTGAGCATTTACTTCACCTCTTATACATATCGGAGTCAGGTATCCTGTTGAATGCACAGCCTCCTCCAGTTGTCTCGTATGTGGAAACAAACAATGCACATGAATCGCTGGCTTGCATGTTCCAAGAGCAATAACTGAGCAATTCAGAGCAATTAGGAGAGGCCTGCAGATGAAATTTGAAAAGAAACGCATTTTGCATGAACTTCTTCAAATCACAAAAAATAAATGGTCGTTTAACTTTCTAATCTCCTTTCAAACTAACCTGTTTCATAAAAGGAACAATTATGTTGGCAATCTCCGGGTCGTCTTTAGAATCTTGAACTTTTTTTCGGCCTAAATGTTCTTCCAAATTTGAATAAGTAAAATCATTCTTGTAGTTCAATCCATGCCGAGAGCTTGCATTTGTTTTTGGCTGACATGTGTGTTTCATGAAGTAAAGAAGTTTAGCTGCGGTTGTTTTGGTATATCCTTCAGCTTCTTCTAGCTTTCTGTGCAAGACAGAAAACAATTCTTAATTTTTTACCCACGAAACTGTACACTACTCTTGATTATTGTTAAACTTACTGAAAAGCATCCACAATAGACGCTTGCTTAAAACTGGCGTTAGGAACCACAGTCACGGATGGATATGGCAAATCTTTGGTTTTGATCTCCTTGCTTTCGAATGCGAATAGAAGCGGAGTCGTTTTGTTAAATACATACGTGTCCCAGCTCATCGTGGTTCCCACTCCCAAGGCCACAAAGAAAAGCGTTACCCACATCATTCTAAAAAGAGAAGACGTATTAAGACTTTTGGACCATATAATGTACAATACTTTTCTTTTTTATTCCAGAATTTCGACTACGAAACTACGAGTGAGTATGAATGCAGTGTGCCTCTTCGTGGCAATACTATTAGCCATTCATTATTGCTTGGAATCTACATGCTGTTCTGGGGAATGCGTGTGTCCAAAGAATATTCTCTGGCCAAACTACCCATTCTCAAAATCGGACCCTGACACTCAGAAAATGTGTGGAAAGGAATTAAACTTTTATAATGAGAACTCAAGTTGCGACCCTGAACGATTTTACCGTTGTAGAATCAATGAAACTGAACCTATTCCCGGATGGGATTGTCCATCTGAATCTGATCATCGTACTCCTTGTTGCAAACCTCACCCTGATAAAATGTGTATTCTAAAGGGAACGAAGACCGTCAACATTTATTGCTTGAGAACTCGCTCATGTGATAACAAATATTGGTCGGACGTTCATATGAAGAAAATGTATGGCAAACTTTTGTACGAAACTAAAGACTGTGGAGCAATCCAAGACGTGTGGAACTTTGAATAGACAAACATTGACAAAAGGGATGCATGAGTAACTACCTTAGAGAATAAATTTAAATTTTACTTACCTGTAAAGAATCCCTCGATTGGGTTTGATGCTCTCTTTGAGTCCAGCCAGTTTGCTTTCATTAATACAGGCAATGATGGGATTCGATTTGTTGGGATTCCATCGATCCCATTCCCGTTTCTTCCTTATCAGCGCCCTCCACATCCTCCGGACCTTCCCTCTTGCAGCTCCACATTTATTTGTGAATCGCTTCCAACAACTATCCTCTGGAGTAGCCTGATGCGGTCTGATTGCTGGAGGCATCTGAATTCGAATTAAATTCAATCTCCCAGGCCCAGGCCTATTTGGGTTCTTGCTACTCGCGTAGATTCGTGGAGGACGTGATGGAAATTGTCTCGCGTTTCTTTCTCGAATGGTTGATGAAGTGGAGACGTGTGTCCACCTGCAGTTTGGGTTCCACCCCTCCCTGACTCTTTCATCCCCTTCTGGGGGAATAGGACTGCTCTTTCTCTTAACCTGCTTCACAATGGAGGCCGTTTTAAGGACTACTCGTTTATCATCTTCCAGTGAGTCTTTTGGAGGTGATTCCTCCACAGCGGACGTCTGGGAATGTACAACAGGAAAATATGTCGTGTCCGGGCTACCTGAGAATCCCCCAGTCTTCGGAGTGGTTTGGTCTTTCTTCCCGAATGAAGCGTCTTTCTTCTTGGAGCCCTCAGACGACCCTTTCCCGAAATTGAAAATGGGATGCGTTCGTTTCATGGCGTTCAGTTCTTGATGTTGCGGAGTCAAAGAGGAATGTGTAGAGAACAAGTCTGATTAGACTTTTAATCGGCTAGCCCGCTGGTTCAGTCTTCTTGGGATGGTGGTTGTATGGCAATGAGCTCAAGACGGAAGACGTTAGGGACTTAGGGTATTTAAAGGCGCAAAGTAAGCCACGTTAGTTTCTAGATTCGTCCAATCGCTTCCTCCATATGAATCATTGTTTCAATATTACAATCATTCTCTATGCACCTCATAAGAACTGAGTTGCTTACGTAAGTTGTGCACATCAATTTTTAATTTTGATGGGTAAATAAAAGTACAATTTTTTCTTTGTAATTAAAATATATGAGAACACATTATTGCCCAATTGTTTGTATTAAAGCACTCGCGGAAACACTTCCGTTAAAGTAAAACCGTATGAAGCCTCATCGGCCTCATTGAATTTGCTAAAATGTGAAAGCATGGAACTAGCCGCTCAAAACTGCCAATCCGTGGTATTCCAAGGGACTTCCTAGTTTGCCATTTGGCTACACATGCCGAATTGAAAAATAAAGAGTATATATATCCGAGTGATGTAGTCATGATTGATGCATATTAAATGAATCTTACGTGTGTGCGTACTCATGAACAAGGTTAGCCAAATAAAAGAGAAAACCAGGCTTCTAGATTCTCGTCCGAGCTACATGTGTTTAAAAAATTCAAAACCCACAGTGGACTTCCTTGTCCACCTACAATTCTTCAAGTAGTCTAACAGACCACACAGCAGCCCAACAGATTTTCCCCAGAAGTTGGTTCTCCTAAGTACACGTACTCTAGCAATATTTTGTCAGCGTAGAAATAACTTCGTCATCCACTTTCTTTTTGGAATTAATTTATTAAGCCACCAAGTTGCGTGTGCTCTGCGAAGGAGGCTTTCACGGTGAATTCATACTTTTATTGATGCTGATCCTGTGCTAAACACGAGAGGATAGCCTACTTGATGTTCGAACAAAGCATCTCCTGCATTGCATCTCCTGCAAAAGCTTCTGCTGCATTGCTAACAAAAAGATTGTGACTTTTTAAGCCTTTTCCTTCATCCTTCCCATCTCTCACCCTATCCGCTGGAGTTTCTCTCCTGAAATCATCGACTAGCCGTTCTTCAACCTATTCCTTCCATTATTCGGAGATAAAAAAAATCCACCCGGGATTCTGAGATTCGGACCAATTACCCGCAGAATCACGCAGCCCACAATCACCTCCGGACACTTGTCATCTTTCTGATATCATCAACTGCAGTTGCTGGAGCTTACTCTGGCAGTTGTTGGCTTGTGTGTGAGTGAACAACCAACAACCCAACATGTTTTATCAGCACAAACAACTTGGAAATGTTGATGATTTTCAGTATTTCAGTAATATAGAGCGTCGTGCGGTTTCATTCACTCTGGTCCTCCGGTTCAGTTCTTCTGTAGCATGGAACATTTAACCACCACCACCAAAGAACAAAGTCTGAAGACTTCCAACCTCCCTATGCAACTTTTTCCATTGCACTTGCCAATAATACAATTCAGCTTACATTAACCCTGTGTAATAACATGCCTTTTCCAATATTCACAATAAATATTAACTCGTCTTGTAAGACAGCTAAGACTTTCCTTTGAGAAAATGCGATCTGGTCTTTCGTCCAACACTTAAGATGGGAATAAAGACAACATCTCTCTCTCTCTCTCTCTCTCAAGCTAACTACACATTAAGTGCATCTCTACTGACCCCACTAAAGGCAAACGAAATAGCAAATAGGCATTTGCACTTGTCGTTACCTGAAAAAGGATTCTTGCTTTTCAACTCCAAAGACTCCAAACTATTTGACCATGCGAATGTGTCCTTCGTGAAATGCCCATTAAAAATGAGATCACTTTGTTCTTTGTTACATCGACTCTATTAAAATCCACATAAATTTTGTCATTCTTCTGCAAAGCTTTTTCATCCGTTTTTATTAAACATGTATTGTCTATTCAGCTTTGACTGTTTGACATTTCAAAAGAACTTCTAATTCTCCTCCTGTTTTCAATTTAACTAATAGGAGATAACAAGATACACCTGCATTCACAAAGCGTAGGTAAATAATCCCACATTTTATCCAGAAACTCTGGACCAACCTCCTGTCACTTCGAAATATCTGCGAAGCCTTTCAGACTCACGAGGGAGCTTGTGGACAAACTCATCTTCACATTTTTATGATTTCACTCTCCACAATTTACTCCAGCCTTCATTACAGGTCAATTTCACAAGGGAATCTATAAAGATTCACTAAACCATCCTCATTATGAAATTAAAATAATATCCTTTAGTCGTCAATGTTTTTTTCAAGCCCTTCCCATCAAGCCATCTTCCTTCTACTGACTATATCCATTCGTCACTCCTCACCTCAGAATTATATACTAAAAATTGTACACAAAATATTGACAGCCAGAACATTCAATAAAAGCCTCTTCCACCTTAGAACATGAGGTTAAGATTGATTTATACACAACAATCCTTAAATAGCACAGGTATAATTATACGTGACATTCTCCAACACACATTCCCAGGTATTCACAGACCGGTCTACACTTTATTGCTCGTTACTCAGCACAAAACTATTTTGTAAAAGTTACAGCAGATTTACATGCACTTCACTGCACCGGCCTATTCATCCACTCTCTGTTACTCTGTCCTCTGTCATTTAAACCTAAAAGTCGTCTGAACACAGTTGACTGTCTCTTTGTCTTCTTTTTTCTTCAAAATCTTGATTTACTCATCCGCAGTCTCTTATGTTGATTTTTCTTCATTGTGCAATATCTGCAAATACCCTAACAAGGAGAACTTTATTACTTAACAAAGTCATTAACATTCAAATCCCGACATACCGTATTTCCCTTGATAATCGCTCCCCCTCAATAATCGCCCCCCCTAATTAATACCACCCCCCTTTCTGAGGGTTTGAAACAATAAAGCCACCCCCGGAA
>JAQGAC010002511.1:0-10169 GCA_034696585.1 Isotomurus maculatus
AACCCTTCCCATGTTATTATTACCTCACTTTCATAGGCGTGCTCACAGTAATGACAAATCAGACTGTGAAAATCGTACTTTCAACCTTAATGATGATGTCATAATGATGCACGCCTAAATCTACCAACAGCGGATATCCCTTTAGAGATTCTAATATTTTCTCATGGGCGAGAAAGTCTATTGTATTTTAGAGTGACCATACAAAACCTTTTAATACCACCCAGTCAATCTTTAAGGAGACACGTATTTGCTGCCTGCAATATAGCAAACTTTTAGCCGCATATGCTCAGCTTTGCTGTCTATTCTAACATGATGTGAAATCTCATGTAATAACCCTTACTCACACTGCTGTCAAATCTCATGTATTAAGTTGGCATGAAATTGTACGGTTTTTAAGGGTTGATATTGATACGGAGTAAAGGAAACACCAAAAGGATCTAAGGAAATGAAAAAATTGTTTATGCTTGATACTAGTTCTACTTTTACCTGTAGTAATCACATTACTTAAAGCGAATGAGAATGAGTAGTATAAGTATAAGACACACACAAATAACATGACTCATCCATCCGATCCCTTGTTTTGTTTCTCATGAATTGCTTCTGACATGGCAGGCACATGCTAGATCGATTTCTGCTATGTACCTCCAATCAACTCAAATGACTAATCCTAAAGTGTTTCTTCTTCTACCGACCAAACTCTAGTCAGTCTTGTACTTAGCACACTCACTTATCCTTCGATTGGATAACTCAAAACATGTGATGACAGATTTTAAGTAAGCATTTTCTTTACAAGTCTGATAGCTGATCTAAAATATTCACTTACATAGCGAGATAGCGAAAGCTGAAGTCTTAAAACAAAGATTAATAAATACAAATATTGCTGAAATTGCTGATATCAAGAACTCAATTGGGTCGGGCATCATTAAGGCAGTTCACAGAAACGTACTGTGTGTGTTAGCAAGAGAGTTTATATCAAACGGAAGATATGAATTAACCCAATTAAATACGTTTAAGTTTTGCTCAGAGGGAGTCAAGTGAAGCAAGCAAGCAAGCATTTGTAGTTACATCATCAAAGTATGTGTGTGTGCTGTTGTGTGCAATCGACTACATCTCAACAGAACTTTGTTGTCTCTGTTTTAGATAAAAGCTTACACTTTGAACGTCAAAGGTTCGGTTTACAAGAGATCTGGAGCTGATCTTCCGACTTCCGGGTGTCCGTGACAACCACTTGCGAAGAGTTCCAAAGGCAAAGGCAGGAAAGCATCTGCAAATCTCGCTGTCTCACGTCGTGGGACAACTTCATCTGGAACATTACGGATAATTGTTCATCCTTCAATGCCGGAAAGCACAATGGAGTCTATGTGTCAAGGTAAGAAACAAGTTCAATAGGAGTTCATACAACAATAGATCATAGATCATAGCTGAAAGTTACGAATGGGGATGAGTTCTCATCATACGGTTTCGGCCAAGACGGGCATTCTTCTTGGCAAGTTTTTCTCTGGCTTGCGTGCAAATTGTGGTTGAGATTTCAGATAGTTGTTGCACTCCCATCCAGCTGTGAACCGTAGTCCTTAAAGGCTCATAATTCTGTTTTAACTACATACAAGAATTGCTTCTAAATGTCTCAATCGTCGTTTTCGCTAGAAGAGCAAATCGTGATGACCCCGAAGGCGAAGACAGACAAGTCCACGACGATAGCAATCGAGCGGAGAAGAGTTGAAATGGCAGATGCTGGGGCGAACACCAAAGTCCACGTTGCTGGAGGAAATCATACAGGAATCATTATTAACAAGCAGATGACTAATGGAACTGGTAAACTTTCGTAATTTATGCTAACTTATGCTTTCATATGATTCGCTAAACTTCACTTTTAATGACTTTTCATCTCTGCAGACATTGACGGTTCTTCGTCCCAGTTATCCCTCGAGTTCACAGTGTTTCTGGTTAATGCAGTCACTCAAAAACATACCCGTGAAAGCCGGCAACTTCGTTTCTGGTTCAAAGATGAGTTCCCCGTCGGCGACCGAGCCAAATATTCTCAAGAATTCTTTAAAGAGCTTGTCAGTCCGACTGAATTTCCTAGAGGTACAAAACCACACACGAAAGGAAATAAGAAATTATCTCATATGAAGGAATTTTGATGAAAATATCTTAATGATTATACTTTAGATTACGTGGGGTTCATCATGAAAATCATGAAGCTAATGCAGATACGGTATTTTGGAATGAGGAAGGTGGAAATCGAGCTCAGGCAACTGGAGGAAAGTGACAAGCCACCTGAAAGGCCAAGTAAGACAGCAATATTTTATAATTACTTTCATAAGAATTCAAGGGCCACCGTTATAATAATATTTCATCAAACTACTGTAGTTTACTGGTGTAAAGGTTAATTGAAATAATTGTTATCATCTAGCGAGTCGCCGAGCCATACTCATTTCATTAGAAAAGTTCCTTTTGAATCAGAAGAAAGGTTTGGACATCTTTGAGTCTTCTGTTTGTACAACTGAGTGCAGTGCTCATTGATTGTACTAAACTTTTGAAATTGAACCTTTCTAATTATTAATCATCAACTAAACTGATATGAAATTTAATCCATGCAGTGATAATTAGCAAAAAAGCATTAATTAATAACAATTTTACAATTTAACCGTTTCAAATTGACAAGACTTATAACTAAAAGTTTGCAGATAAAAATTACATCCAAGTCCTAATGTAAGTACATTTCTGACTTGTAGTGTCTGCTGATGATACTGTTCACGCTGGAGGTAGAATCGAAGTCACAGAAGAGAAGTTGCTCGAAATGATTGAATCTTCTTATCCTAATCCCCTCACTCTTCAAGATATTTCCAGGTAAGAATAAAGCCCTGGTAATCATACCACTGCTGCGATTGAATATTTAGTCATCATCTTGGGAATCATAAACGGTTACTAACGATCTGCCTTTTCTTTGACAGGCAAAGTGCCAGTTGTGATGAAGAAATAATCGCCCACTTACATGTCCTTCAATCTAAAGGTCTAATCAAAGCTTTAGATAATAATGCTTTCACTCGGGTTGTTCAAAATGAGACGAACGTTAAAGTAAGTGGTCGGACAAAAAGACAATTTCTCTCGTATAATCTGACATTCTTCCATTTCTGAATTTTCTGCTTACAATTTCCACAGATTGTTAAACAAATGCCTAAAATGGTGAAAGCAAAGCAACCTACAATTGCTATAATTACGGCACAATACTGCGAGAAATTGGCTGTGGATGCCATGATTGAGAATCAAGAGACCTTTGTTCGATACACAACAGTTGGTAAGAAAACCTACTTAATACAAAATTAAAAGGCAGGCAGGAAATGGAGTTGAGACTTTTATTTGCTTCGTAGGTGAATCCAATGTCTACACCCTTGGAAACATGGGCTCACATCGTGTGGTGTCGACAAAACTTCCAAGCGTTGGCCACACTCGAGAAGCAATTATTGCTGCTGGAAATACCACAACTAGACTTTTGGGTAAGCCACGTCTTGCAAAAATAATCAGGATAGCGATGAATTATTCATTAAAATCATGGTTTTTTCATGAAATTCTAGGAACATTCCAAAAGGTAGATTTTGTCTTCTTGATTGGAGTCGGAGGTGGAGTTCCACACTTCACTGATTATGACAAGCATGTTCGACTTGGTGATGTCGTCGTGTGTGCCCCGACAGAAAATCAAAAGTATGAATTGATCGCTATTGCGTTTGTAACTGAATAACTCAGCTTTCATTATTTACTTGCTTTTCTTTCATAGATTCGTTTATCTGCACTGTGACAAAGCCACTGAGAAGCCAGGAGGAGGCTTGGAATTTGAAACACGAGGATGGATTCCTTCTAGCTTGATTTTACAAGAAATCGCTTCTCAAATTCAAGAAGAGGTTTGTCTGCATTTGTGGTTTAGTGGAATAAAAGGATGATAAATTATTATGTATAAATGAAATATCAGGGAGAAGAAGAATGGGCTCAATACGCAGAAATGGGAATGCAGATTCTGAACCAACAAGAAGCTGATTTTGCCAGACCTCCAGCTTCTTCGGATAAGTTGTACATGGCAATCGGAGAAAAAGACGTGATTGAAGTCGCTCACCCTACTCCTGCTTATAATGCTCCAAGGTACTCACTACAGACAGTAATACAAAATATTCTGCTCAACGAAGGTGACCATGGCCATACGAACTGAAAAAATTATTGATCGTCCGCAGGAGAATAATGGAATCTCGCGTTCATTTGGGACCTGTTGCCTCCGGTCGTCAGGTAGCCAGAGATGACCACTTGCGACAAGAACTTGCCGCGCGGCTTGGCATTCTTGCCTTTGACTCTGAATTCGATTCAGCATTAGAAAGTGTGATTGGAAATCGTCGTGATGCTTTCGTCGTTATTCGAGGAATCGCTGACTACAAGGTAGTTTAAATCCACAACTGTCATTATTTGTTTCCCAACAAACATTTAACTCCTTTTTTAACCCCACAGGACGGAACAAGGCGACGAGATTGGCAACCTCATTCAGCTCTACTCGCAGCAGCGTTTGCTAAAGCCATCATAAGCAGAATGGACCCCCCAACGGACGACTAAAAAGCTAAGTTGCTCTCGAAGTACCCAAAAATCTCTATCGCTAAAAAGTTAATTCCTATTCATCTCATGTGGCATAAGTCTAAAGGTAAACTCTCTTCTGCACGGTATTCAGTTCCCTTAACTTAACTTTACCTTTCAAACAATTAATGTCTGTATTTGTTACAAAATCATAATAGTCCGGCAGAACCGAAATAAGTAGTTAACTGATTTAAGTTTATTCCAAAGTAAAATCTAGTTTATAGTTTACGATTAATTTTAAAAGAAATTGTAAAATATAACGTAGAAGTGTACAACGAAATCCTGATTCTCTTCACGCGTAACAATACTAATCGACCAATAGCAGAGACAGAAAAATACTATGTATCATGAAAAGATATTCTCAAGCTTTTGGCATAGTCCTGAAAGAGATGCTTATAAAACAAGGTTCTAGTCCAACGACCAATTCAAGTTCAAAGGAAACCGAAGATCAGATTCAAAACTCAACAGCGTACCCATTTAACATAAGACAGGACAACAATAGCAGCCTCTACACATTCACGCCATTTGCTATGAGAAAAAAGCCATTATTATCAACCGATATCTGGTCGTGCATTTAATTACCTGCACAAGAGATTATTACTAATTGTAAGAAAAACTGTAATTAACGTATATTTCCAGGTATTGAATTATATTTAGCAGAAAAGTTAGTCACTTTATATCTCGACCTATGAATCTCTATTTAACATCGCAAAGTTCAAGTCTACGTAATATTTAGAGTCATTCCTGTTGCACTTGGACTTGGCATGAAGTAGTAGTCCTGCATGCTGTACAAGTTGTACAATACGGTTTTTGTTAAGTTTACTAATGTTAAGACTTAATTAAGCAAATATGGTCAGTTTCAATTGGATGCAACTATCAACCTAAAATACGAAGATCTTATAGTCAAGGTTGGTTAAACATATACTCACTTCTTTATATCGGACAAAGAAAATCATTGACGTATTTCACGCACAGGAAATATTGAGTATTTAGATTCCGTGCAAAGTCCGTATAGCCAGAGAGTCATTTCCTTTTGCAGTTATGCACAATTAAGCTTTTGTTATTAGTCTGTAGTCTGATTACTTTGTGAATAGAATACATGTTGACACACGGGACAATTATACATTGTTGATTTGATGATATTCAGCTGAAGGTGTTATTCTAGAGACTGATTTTTCACTCCGAGTATTTTTCTTTAGTTATTAATAAATGCTACATTGTTCATTTTCTTTTAAATTTCTTTAATTGCCATTGATTTTCGTTTGCCATAATTCATGCTCCAAATTAACGTTATGTATTGCTCATTGCACTTTGCATTTATGCACTGAAATGTATAATGATATTATTTTCAACTTAACCCTCGTAAGAGCTTTTTCAAGTATGGAAATTTCGTAACCTATATGCATTCAGAGTATTCTATAGTACATAAAAATCAAAGGCGTCACCATTACTTTTTCCTGGGCTGAATTCTGTGAGCTTCATCTTCTATGAGCATCTATTTCATGTTTGTATAAATCAAACTATTTCAACTCATTTTTCCTCATTCTATATTTCCTATTAAGCCATGTCAAATTGATTGTTTAGTCCAGAAATTTGCAGCTGTGCAAAGATACAAAACTAAATGAATATGTAGGACATGGAACCTATTTCGTTGCTACAATTTTTCCCTTGCACCTTCAAAAATTCCTATTTACTATGAATTTTAAATTAATTAACTCACACGTTCTTCGAACTCAATTCATTCAACTTTCTTTTAATATTTAGATTTTATACTAAATAAAACAAAGCTTCAATCATAGATTATATCGTGTCGATTCCGATGACTCTGCCAATCACCCCAGTCCCAACACTCCTATACAAATTTTGCATAGCTTTACTATTTTATTGCATGCTGTGTGATCTGCATGTACTCAGCACATAACATCTCCGTACTCTGCCTGCACATGAATGGAGTGATTATACAACACATGTATCAGGTGAAGAAGTAAATCCATTTACAGATTTAGATTTGATCATCAAGTGATTTGACTTTGAAACGAATCGCAGGCAAATTGCGACTACCAGTTGTGTACAACTCGAACTATCTAAAGTACACTGAGTACGTGCGTTGTAATATACTAACTAGTTTGCATGTTATTGGACGTAAAATTTAATCAAGGGCAACAGGCAAAGTGAAATGCTGCTTGCTGCTTCATACCCAGCAAGTCGATTTATATAACAATCACGTTGCGTTCAGCATTATTAAAAACTCACAAGCTGTACAAGTAATGCACGAGAATGCAATATGATTAAATGCACTCAACTACCCAAACCAAACCACAGGTAACTTTTGACTTCAACTACAATGACATTGTTTTAACTCCAATGATAAGAGACTCATCAGTTGTTCCACACAAATAAACAAACGAGTACACTAACTACACTATTTTCATTTGCAGATAAATCCCAGCTGCCCAATACAACTCTGCATATAAATACATTCACTCAGCATTAGATGCATGAATGCAATCTCACTTGAACTTATTTATTGCCTACCTTCTACTTATTCAACCACCAGTCTTTTAAAACTAATTTTTTTCGCAACTAGTCTGCATTTCATTCTTCAACAGCAGCATTAGTTAGGATAGCTCAATTGATTCGCATATTCAAACTTTAAAACAATTCGCTAGAATCAACGGAACTCAAATTTCGTGTGAAATTGAATCGATTGAAAACACCCAAGCGAGTATATTTACTGCACTACCACTGCAACTCACTCAACAACCCCATAATAGGGTCATTAGTATAGTTAGAAGTTGCCAGTTAAACTGTAATGTCATACTTAGAACAAGTCGTTTAACATTATCGTCCATGATTATAAACTAACATGTATATTCCAACTTCCAACTAACTCATAACATTTATCAGTAACCCCGTATTAATAACCAATAACTTCTCCAACATCATTAAACTAATTGCTAATTTCACATATAAGTTTCCCCTTTGACATACTTCAAATACTTTAGTAAATTACATGATACCATCGATACGTTTCAATCTCCAGCTTATTGAGTTTCACCAATTGACAATTTGACTTATGCAAGCCCTTCTAAACTTCTCTATAGAGCTTCTAGAGTTATGCTATAATTAGTATCTGCTTATTGAACTGTTAGTAACTTCATTCAAAGCCAAGTACACATAAAATTGCACTATTGCACAAACATACCCATGACATGAGACACACATGTACATGACTTACTCAATCTAATTTTGCATCAAAGAGGAGAGCATTTAGTTAAACTTAAAGCGTCGTATATTGACTTAGCTGGATGATAGCGTGTAGTCGCATAGCTTAGGAGCACAAAGTAATATTTATCTGCGATTGAGGTCTATGCAAGCGAAAGCAGTAATCCAGCTAGCAAAAGAAGATTACGCGATAATCGAGTATGTTTGCCAAACTGGAAAGAGGAACAACACAACAGTCTCTGTACCTGAACGAAGTACCCTTTGCTCACTGAGTCCAACCTTTAATAGAGTAGCTCGCAGAATGCTCTCTAGCTTATCGATTTATCTGCGCTGAATTGAAGAAATTGTGCAGAACAAACTCCCACTGCTACATTCCATGCAAGATGCCATCTCATTGGGATTAAATTTCTAAATGATGAAGCTTCCTCTATTCCTCTAAAATATCAACCGTATGTACCTTAAGGAACAAAAGCTAAGATTGAGCAAACTTAACAATTTCGTCTTTATGCAGATTAGTTCCCTTTCATGTAAATCCTCATCCGCCTAACTAAATCCACTGGAGATCTCTTTTTACTGATGAAGTGGTCGGTCTATGCTTGAAAAAGCACGGGGATCCCATTATGATACTCATTCGTAGCAGTAAGCTTTTAGTATTATTCTGATTATAAAATATTAAGTTATCTAAAGGAATATCTAAATAAGGGAATATATAAGTTCTATAAGAGATGATAGTTTGCTTGTGTGCAGCATAGTCCCCGTTTCCTGAAGTTTCTCACTAATAAAAGAATAATAAGTTCAGAGTTGGGCCTAAGATTGTGTATTGCAGCAAACTATTACATCTTATTTGGACTATTTAATAATTACTATATAAGATGTTATGTCTCAGATCGTCACAGTATGAGTATATATTACATTCCATACATAGAATGTCGTTACAGCTTGTTTAAGGCTCCAAATGTTTTCAAATGCATAAAAATAAAGAAACTCTTGTAAGTTTAAAGGTAGCGAGACACATGCAATTAAAACTGTAGTTTTGTTTATTTAATGCACCTACTCTGTCAATACAAAAAAGTGTAGCTACTCTTGCACAGAAAACAAAAATCTACAACCAATCCAAGCAACAGTAAGCTCCATGGTATTTCCACCTTCATCAACAAGAAAAGTGTGAAATATGTTCTTAGGCTGTATTAATTAAAATATTCTATGTTGCATCTTCCACGTGAATACTTCTGGACCATCGATGAGAATTAAAAAGCTGACGGATGTTGCACACACACACCATTCTTCCCCATCACTATATACTGACTACTGGTTGTTTTAATCATGGACATCCTCCATACACAAATCATTCTTATACAGGCTGCAGCAACTATTAAATCCCAAGCAGTCAAGAGTGGTGAGAATGAAAGCTTTCCTAATCAATTCCTACTTTGTCTTCTCTCAACCTCAACAACAAGGCCATAAAATCCAGTGTTGTTGTAATTATACATATTTCTCGCATTTAGCTGCACACCCACATTCCCTACTCACACAATTAAAAAAGTATTAGCCGATTGAACACTTCAACTCGCACAAAAGTCCAACAATTAGTAGAAAAATACAAGGAAACATTACTAACACTCTTTCAGGGAGGAAAATGCCAGATTATAAACCAAGGAATTTTTGCACATGAAAAGAAATAATGAAATAACTGCATTAAACTACCCAACACATAATTCTACAGAAGTTTATTTCAAAAATAGACTTGGCTTTGTACTAAAAAGACGCACACACTCACTTAACACATTCTACGAAGCAAGCATACCCGATTCACAATCAATTCTATTGATCCTTCAACCTTCGTCCTGAAGAGATGGTAATCATCACATTGAAAGTTGAGACGTGTAATAATTCACTTCACGAGTGAGACTATATCCCGTTTGTTCTTTCAAAATTTGTTACGAGAATAATTGACTTCTCTATTCACCTTTACAAGTCATCTTTGTGCCACAAGAAAACTCGGGTTGTAATAATAATCTCGCTTAATCGTGAGCTCAACCTCAATGTGATGATATGCTTGGAATTGAGAACACTTCTTTACTTCCATATTTTTTTCAAATCCATTTAAAATACGCAATAGATTCCTTTACGCAAGAGAAAGACTGCTGAAGCATGAATGTCAATTTTAAAGTCCATAAAATGTTATCATCCTATCAAAAATGTCCATAAAAGATTGCATACTCTCAGAGATGATTCTCTAAATCCTTTATTAATGTGACTCATGTAGCCAGTACATTTTTCGAAATCACGTAGTTTGACAGTTATGTCGTTACGTGAGATTGCAACTCAACGGT
>JAQGAC010002512.1:0-10165 GCA_034696585.1 Isotomurus maculatus
TTATTTGATTATTGCATACCGTCGATAAGTCTCTCTAAGTCGTCTCCCTTATCGAAGAACTGCGGGTCGATGACGGGATTATCCTCGGGATTCTTGGAGGCCAGGCGAATTGTCCCGTAGCTCTGTGGTCTCATTAAGGCGTGATCAATATAAATCGTCTGCTCCACTCGATTTCCGTCTCTCTTCTTCCTCACAGGTTCCTCGTGGACATAAGTCTGGATATCAGGCCAGTTAAGGTCTCCCAATCGACTAGGAACATAACCCATCGCAAGTTGCGGAGCGAAGACCGATCCAAACTCAAACGAATTCAGTGGGCCTGCAAGTAAATCTTTTTTATTAGCTTATTCATTGAGCCGCAAAAAAATCTCTGAACGTAACCTGTTCCAGTAGTTAAGTATTGAAGAAGTGATTCGTTGGTGAAGAAATTCGGTGAATCCCATGTCACGTTAATTGTGAAGGGATGAAGTCTTCCCTGTTATAATTAAGAAATTAATATCAAATTAAGGGTGGCTGTGAATTATTTGTTGATTAATCAATTTCTATTCACATTAGAAGCGATGTGATCTTGCAGATAATTTCCCACAGCAGGTGCATCGACCACCACATCGATTCCCATTTCTTCTAGGTGATTTTTTGGTCCGATTCCAGACAACATGAGAAGCTTTGGACTCTCGTAGGCTCCTGCAGACACGATGACTTCCCTTCGAGCTTCAGCGTATCTCATCTTTCCGTGTCTTTTGTACTCAACTCCAACAGCTCTCTTCGACTTCTTGTCCATGTCAATCTTCGTAGCCCAGGAGTACCTGTAGATCTTCAGGTTCCTTCGGACTCCAAGAATGGGAAGGAGGAAAGCGTGATACGAACTCTGTCTGAGGCCTCGCTTAAGGTTGTAATCTACTTTGGAATATCCGTAAGGGAAGAACCCAGAGTTTAAGTCTCCTCCGACTGGAATTCCTTCCTCAGCAAATGCTTCCAGGAGGAAATCAGCTCCAGGAATGTAGTCAATCTTCCCCACGTAAACTTCCCCACTTTGTCCGTGTGAAGGACCTGGAAAAAGGAGGTCAATATTATTATGTTATGAAAGTGGAGATTCGAAATTTAGGAGGATATTTCGAACCTGGATTAGCTTCGTAAAACCCGTGGTAGTTTTCAATCTGCTTGTATGCCTCGACAACATTGTTCCATGACCAGATTGGATCCTTCGCAAATCTTGCCCAGGAATCGTAGTCATTTCTGTTGCAGCGATTGTACAAAGCCCCGTTAAGGACACTGCAGCCACCCAATGTGATCGCTCGAGGATGATAACAACCCTGCAGATAAAATAAATGTCTTGGATTAATTACAATTACACACAAGCTGAGTGATTTGTGAATGTATTATTCCTTCTGATTCTCGCATTACCCCATTTCCCAGGCAAGAATTATTTTGTGGAACACTCTCGTAGCTTTTGGTTAGTGAACTGTGACCCCAAATGTGTCTTCGGGCTAAGGGAATATCCGAGAGTGGATTCGGGTCTCCCCCAGCTTCCAGGAGAAGAACTGAGAATATTCCAGACGCTGAGAGTCTGTTGGCTACCACAGCTCCTGCGGAACCACCTCCTACGACGATGTAATCGAAAACTTCATTCGACTCGGAGATCCCTTGTTTTTGTGCGACACTTAACGCTTCGTCTGCTTGTCGTAAAACTCGGTCATACGTCTCCACTTGTTGACGACCCACTTCGTCATTAAACAGCAAAGAAGCTGTTATTAATGGGATGGCGAGTCGAGCCAGAAAATTTCCAGGAATCGACATATCGTCTGCCTTGGGAGTGGGACTTCAGCAGAGAGATTACAGAGATGAACTGAATCAAACTGAAGGCAGAATCTCTTGATTCTGGATTAAATTAATTGAATAAGGTGGACTCGCCTTAATTTTAATCAAACAAGGAAATGTTGGCTGTAGGAACTCATCAGACATCTGAAGACAGGAAATAATGTGTATGGATTAATTTTACTTAAAATTCTTAGAGGATTTATGATCCATTCATTCCATTCTAGTGAGGTGCTGAGTATTGACAGGTATTGTTAAGGAAGGTATATTTCTTCATTACTGTTGGCTTAGCCTAAGTTAATTAGGTATTGAGGGTGTAGCTAATTTTGCAGTGTGAGAGATTCAGTTGTAAGTCAAGGTGCGTCAAGGTAATAGAGATTTGTGTGTAAAAAGATAAAACAGGAGTTAATGTTGAATGTCAGTGTCAGTGGATTAATCGTAGTTTGTGAGGTTGGGTGTATAACTGACTGAGTGAAGTGAGAGCTTTCGCTTGAGTGATTCTTTCGTGCAGGATATTAAGTCAATTCCACAATCACACGTGCACACGTTTCATTTTCCAGTACTAAGATCATCGTCCCATCTCATAAAGGTAGACGTCCGTTTGGAACTTTTCTTTTAATGTTTATTTAAAGACATTTTAATTGATTACACTTTTTTTGCTTCTAACCTCTTATTTATGTTTAAGACTAATGCGTGTAACAAATTCGTGTGTTGCGTGTAAATCAGACAATAGCGTATCATTGAATAGGATGGACAATTTTGTGAACAACAGATAATATGCTCACTTGGGTTTGTAAGATGGTCATTGTTAAAAAACTTTATGACACCCTTTTCAGATGAAACTTGATATGAAACAAATTTAAAAAACATTATAATAATAGACAATTCATTTTGACTTCCTTGGGAAGTAAGTCAGGATTAAATTATGAAAGAAACACTTTAGATTCAATTACCTTACAAATAATACGCTGGAGAATGAATCTGGACTGTTTTTATTGGTAGACCACTGCACTCGTGTGCTATGTGATTGAATATTTCGTACGTACGTTTAAGGGTTTTGTAGTAATAGTAAATATTGTCAGGGATGAAAGGAAAAGGAGGAAGTTATGAACTTCCGTAATCCAGAATTCAAACCCTTAATGAAGAACTTGTACAAATTCTGTTGCACTCGGAGTATCTTACGGTGCAAATACCAAAAATGAACTGTGGATATCGGTTCACAGGAAAAGGAATGATTTACTCATGGGCTACATAATTTTGTAGTTTAAGATTTAACTGTTACTATTGCATTATAACTGTAGCTTTAGTTACCTAAGTAGTACCTAAGTAAGACACACACACACATGCATCTAGCAGCAGTATCTAAGTCCTGATTAACTCTCTTTGTAAAACCTGAATTTTAGTTCATGGTCTTTTTCTGACGGCATCAGTTTAAATATGTGCATAGGTGTAGAAATGCTTTTATTATTATTGTGACGTTAAAAACCCCAGAGTTGACAAAACCGAGAAATAAACATAATTTTAAGGGCGTAGAGAATCTGCTGGGAGTAGATTTCTGATGTTTGTTGATGTAGATTTAGTAGGCCAATGCAATATGGCTATTGTATAATATTAAAATCGGCAATTGTGACAGACTGAAGTACTTTTTAATCTTGAGATAAATATCAATAGTGGTCAGGTTTATTAAGCAGTACTTACAACACGATATTGAGGAAACTCCTGCTTGATATATACTGTGTTTTTATAGCTATAGTGAACTCGTTTACTTAAGTATGTATTAAAAAATTACAGTATTTGCGTACGCAATTTGCGAAAAGACTCCTGTAGAAAGTATTTGTTAGCATGCATTGGTAAGATCTAAATATTCATCCTCAACGATACTCAAGGGTGTCGTGACTGTTGCCTACATAATCAGTAATCCGATAAATGGATGCCTAAGTAGAATATTTGTCTTGATTTAAGTTATCCTATTCCGGTTTAATTTCAAATAGGAGTGTTAAGGAAGGCTTACAGAAAATACTACGGAAATATTGAACACTTTATTAACACACACTTTTTTCACAAGACCTTCAAGTATAACCTATCATAAAGTTAATCTGTAGTACCACAATAATTTAAACAAAGCGCATGAGTATTATAATTCCTAACTATATACAGATTTGTAATTGTAAATTTGTATTGTCACACTTCTGTAACAATTTTAATAGGGTTAGTTTCTCCTCGCATTTCCTGGTTGTCTTCTTTTTCATTTGTAAACTCATAAACAACAACGACAAACCAGACATGCAGCAAAAGAAACGTTACCCATAATAATCCTATCCAGAATGAGTGAAGCAGCATCAATAAAGTTACTATGAGTGACACAATCAATTGGACTGCACTTATCCACACCCACACCTTGCACCATGTTTTTCGATTCTGCAAAAGGGGAATATTGTAATATTACTTGTCAATAAATGAGAAGAATTTTAATAAATTACCGTCAAAACACCAAAACTTAAAACTGTCCCCAGTATTAGGTTAAGAAATCCTGATATTCCGCTTAAAATCTTTAACTCTGTATCTGAAATTTTGGAATTTTAATAAATTAAAGATCTTCTTGGAAACATAATACATGCGTAAGATTTTATTTACTTTGAACCGGAAATTTATAAGTCGTAGATTGAACAGTTCCAGTGACAAGGAGAGCAAAGTAGATTGCACCAACCGCAGCAGCAATCTGTTCAAAGTTAAGATAAGTCAAAATTAGGCAATTTTCAACCACGTGAGTGTAATTCATAGAACCGATAGAAGATTCATCCGCACTTACCAATTGGATAATTCCAATCACTGCTGTTCCAGTACGAAGTGATATTCCACCAAAGCAAGGAGCCATTGTGAGTATTGTGAACTTAACAAAATTACATGTGTGTATGAAATTGTCCTTGTAGTGAAAAATACACACATAAGCACATAATTGGTCTATTATGGGACCGATTATCACTTTAATGGGGAATTGTTTAATCAAAAATTAAACAGTAATGATAGTGTAAAATCCATTCGTTTGTTATTAGTAAAGTGAATAGAGACGAACTCTCCTTAGTTGGTGAATGTGTGAAGTGCTAGGTAAGCAAAAGAAACGGACTACAGCTGATAAACAGGTTGTGAATCTAAACTAGCCTGAGGCTTCAGACACATCCTAAAATTATGTCTGTAGAATGAAGGGTTCCTCATGATTCACCATTCATGATATGCTTTGCTTAAATACTTCATGTAATGTAATTCATAAGACTGAAGGTACACTGATTTTTGCTCTGAACTATTCATTTGTTTAAGTTGATTCGAGTAGCAGTCTCATCCTTCTCTTGTATTGAAACTTAGATGTTAATTGTATGTAGTCGTGTAGCCTGAATTCTAAATTCATATTGATATTTGATACTATATTTTTAGAAGTAAAGTGATTTAGACAAATGCTTCATCAA
Source organism: Isotomurus maculatus (assembly GCA_034696585.1). Taxonomy (NCBI): domain Eukaryota; kingdom Metazoa; phylum Arthropoda; class Collembola; order Entomobryomorpha; family Isotomidae; genus Isotomurus; species Isotomurus maculatus. The sequence continues at coordinate 5,274 of JAQGAC010002512.1, forward strand.
TTAAACCCGCCAAGGAAGTGTGAAGAAGAAAACACTTTAAAATAAGAAACTGTTCGTTTATGTGTGTGACAATTATAATTAATGTAACTGATCTGGATCTTGTTTTTATTCGAAATTAGTCACCTCTGTCTCTTTTGTTGAATTTTATATCATACTTAGTTATTACTTATTGCTTTTAAGGGTGTACCAAAATTAATCTTGGTAAGGATCATTCTTACCTAAACAAATCCTGATTTGGGGATTTGTACTGGATAATATCATTTCCTTGCCGATGACATTAGATGTATAGTAATATATTTAGAACTAGAGTTATTTTTTTCAGAATCATGGTTTTACATTTCGTTAGCTATGGTGTGAAATTCCACAGTCTGCTTGGAAAATAAATCACTTTTCCAGTAAATTGGGTACGTGTGAGAGAAAATTCTTTTATGTCGACCCATTCTCGAAATAAACACTTTCCAGAGAAACTTACAACCAAATTTCTATTTTAGTACCTTTGAACGGGTGGAGTATTTTTAACCCTGGCTCTGCAAACGCCCTTCTTAGGCAGTTCTACCTGTGTTACCCCGAAAGGCAGACCCACTTTTGGTTTGTGCTCAGATGGCACGCTATGTATTTTGGTATTGTCTACTGCTCCTTCACGGAGTCCAGGTGATGATTCCGCTCATGCTGCTGATTATGTCTTGAACTGCCAGTGCTCACCTTGCTTTCTTCAAGTTAACATGTTTTCTCCGTCAACTTCGATCTCCAGCTTAGTAACATTGAACAAAGCTGACTCTTTTAGTAGTTCTGTTTAAATCTCTTTTAAAATGAGGCTGAGATACGGGCCTTGTTCATAAATTATACATTTACAGAGTATTGAATAAGTTTTTTCAAGACAGTAAACTGATTTAGTAGTGATAACCAAATCGTTAGATTACCAAATTATATCACAAAAGTCTATTGCTATGGGCCCTAGAATTAGCAACCAGACAGTCAACAAAACCAAATCAGCCAAGGAAGCTGTGCAGAAGAAGCAGCTAAAGCGCACACCTGAGAGTACGAAGGACGTTAAAGATGCTCTAACGAAAAAGAAAAAAATTCGGCAAAAGGACACATCTGAAGCAATTATGTCTTCTGATCCAGTTCGTTCAAAATATTCCACAGGTAAACAGTTTTCAACTTCCTCTTTAAAACACAACTCATTACACTTCTTCATTTCGCAAAATCAGTTCAAATCAATCTGTTAAATTGCAAACCAATTTGTTATACCTAAAGAAAAGTTGAGCAGTAAAATTACACAATTTTTTATCTTAGTTCCTGTGACCTTCGATCCTGACATGAAAGCTTTCAATGAACAATACAACCTGGAAATGCAGATTGGATCCGGAGGGTACGGAAAAGTTTACTCTGCGACAAGAAAATCAGACAATCAGACGGTATGTTTTTAAATAATGAACTACGACAAATTTTGCGTTAACTGTTGATTCATTCCTTCTGCATTATTACTAGTTGAGAATTACTACACCGTTAACTATTAAATCAACTATCGTACAGCTGACTCTAAGGATATTACTGACTCCTTTTGTTTTGCTTACAGGTTGCTGTCAAAGAAACACTTCTCTGTAATATTAAAAATTGGACAAATGATCCTGTAAGTAAATTTAATTAAAAAAATTAAAAAATTCGTCCGCTTTTAAAAGCTCAAACAACAAGGTTGTTTTTGAATAGCAGGACACGAGGAAAAGGATTCCAACAGAAGTAGTTATGCTCCACAAGTGTCAACCTGCGAATGGAGTCATTCGTCTAATTGAATACTTTCAATCGAAGACCAACGCGTTGATTGTAATGGAGAGAAGCACAGACTTTGACGATTTATCGAATTTCATTGCAGATGAGGAAAAGCTGTCAGATTCTAAAGCTCGTCACGTGGTTAGACAAATTGTTCAGACTTTGGCTAAATGTCAGTCACTTGGGGTTATGCACATGGACCTAAAGGTACACATTTATCTGCAAGATTGTAAAATTGCCTTGCAGCAGCAGTTTAGGGAAGTTTTAACTCCTGTCTGTTTCAAATTGCAGCAAGAAAACGTTTTAATCCACAAGAAGAATGGAGATATCAAGCTGCTTGACTTTGGGCTAGCAAAATTAGTTGAAAGCAGCAATCAGAGATTCACACAATTTAGAGGTACATTTTAATAATTTTTAAACACTTTCATTCCCTCAAAACCCCTCAAAATTTCTACTTGAAGTTTCTACTTGATTTCTCCAGCAGAATACTAAATTGCTTTTTGTGTTCTCATTTGTCAGGAACCGCAGCTTATCGACCTCCAGAACACATAAAAGAAAAAGAAGCGTTTGTTGACTCCTTTACTGTCTGGAGTATCGGATGTTTCGCGTATTCCCTTTTCTTCGGAGATGTTCCATTCAAAACAAAAAACGAAATTTTATCTGGCATCGTCACCAAAGAAGCTGAGGTTAAAACGTTGTCTCAAGGTAATACATTTTGTTTCCAATCGTTTTCGTTAATTCGCTTTAAACTAAGCTTTCTTGATTGAAAAATTCTTTACTGGTAACCATTTAGCTTAGTTCCCTGACTGTTTATTTTATTCTTGAATACTTCTTCTTCTTATTTTCTTTTTTTACAGGTAGCGGTGACTTTATTTTGCAGTGCCTAAAACCTAACCCAGAATGTCGTCCATTGCTCCAGGAACTTCTTAACCATCCTTGGATTTCCTAAATCTTTAGTGAAGTTCAAAATCTGTCAACCCGTTTCTCTAATGTAGGTAGTTGTAAAATTCTGTGAGGGACACAAGCCCCTCCATAGTTCATTTTGTTTATTCGTGCTACTTGGAAGAATAAATTATCGGATCAAATTAATAGTAAAGCTACCATTAAAAAATGTAATTAATTTTCAGAATTCTTTTTAACACTTTCATGGGAATTCATATTTGGAACAAAGGTCACACTATTCGCATGATTAAATTAGTCAGTGCCAATTATATTACTCTAATGCCCATCTGTTTATATATGAGGTGTAGAATAATGTTTCATTACACCATCTTGTATATTGCTTTATCTCCGCAAAGTTTGGTTTCAATAGTTGATGGTCCACAAGCATTGTTATTTTGAATGTAAGGCCCTATTCCATCCAGAAGTTGCTTGTAAAATTTGACCTGATTTTTCTTGTTGTAATCTGAACACGGGTGAGGGTTTCCATCGAAGTTGCAAGTAATACTCTTTACAGGTTTTGATGTTTTGTCCCTGCAAGTAACTTTAAATGGTCGAGGTCCTTTTCCTCCTTTACTGTTGTCTTCACGTCCTACACAAGCGTAAGGACGATGGTCTCCACCAACTTGTACTCCAGCGCACAAACCTGAAAATTAAAACGAATTTATGTGGTTAGAAATAATTTTGTTTAAATTTTAAGTGGCCAAACGGAAAGAGGTATTTTCAGGAATCCTTCTTATTCGCTGTTCTGACAAGATGATCGATGTTATTTATTAAATAACCACTTGCGCAAGTGAAATGTTTTTTTTTCTTACCTTCTCCTACAATACAGGCAAGCAACAATGAGAGAAACACGAACCAAAGTGATTTGTGCATTTTTACGGATTCGGTCGGAGAAAGAAATCAAAATTATGGCTAATAAGAGAGGTTCAAAATACGAAGTATTTGACCTCTTTGTATCAAAAAAGGAATGCACAACTGCAATTAAATAATACACTTCAAGTGTTATATAGGGAAGAATGCAGACCAGGGTAAATAATCATTCGTTAAGTATGTTATAATTAGCCCTTCCAGGATAATTGACACTGCAATAAGCTATCTGTATCAAATTCAACTCATTGAATTTTGAAATTGGAAGATCATTAGTAACAGAAACAGAAAATGCTACATATCTATCCCTTTTTCTTCCAATCTGGAAATACCTGGTGGACAATATCTACCAATTCCTTGTTCTCAAGGTATAAATTGATGAAATTTGCTGCTGATAGCAAACCTCAATGCGATCTCGGTGGAATTTTAAAAGCATGTAAGATTTAAACAAAGATGCTCTGTGCAGTAAATATGACTTCCATCTTTGGACATTTTGACGATTGACGATGTGGCACTCTACTTAATCAAAAACCAAACGATTAAAATATTGAAGTATTTTCTTATTCGTTCTCATCAGTGTAATCAATATTGTCTCTCCAGTATCAGAGTCTCTACATGGTTAGCAAGCACCGTAATTAACAGAAAGGATGAAAATCAATACTGACGTGAACCACGTCTAATCACCGTCACCGTACCATCACCTCTGGTAATTAGGAAATACTCAATCGATAATAAGCCATAAAAATTGTAATAGAATTGTTTTTATAAACCTGTGCGGGATGCAAGTTAACTAACCAAGACAAGTAAAGCTTAACCAAGTTGTTGGGCTTATTGAGCAATGCAAAATATCATTCGTCCATCGGTCATGTCAAAGCTTTCACGACTCAACAAAAAATCAAATTTTAACTCGCATCGTCACCTAAGAAGCCGAGAATTAAAGTATTGTCTCGAGGAAGGAATGTTTACTTTTCTGTCTTTTTTATTGATTTATATTTAACTAATTGTAAGTTTTCATTAGTTGTAAATGTTTCACTGGTAACTATTTAGGGAATTCCCTGATAATTTGTTTCATTCTTGAATCACAGGCAGCAGTGACTTCATTCTGCAATACCTACAAGCTAGCCCAAAATGTCGTCGATTCTCCAGGAACTTCCTAATCACCCTTGGATATCGTTCCATTATGATTCACTTCAACTCCAACATTGAACGGTAGGAATTTTAGGTGCTATAAACACATTTTTTGGATGTTAATACAGAACACCGGCTATTAGTTGTGTGTAATGATGATATCCTCCTTCTTAGCTAAGATGGAG
>JAQGAC010002513.1:0-10160 GCA_034696585.1 Isotomurus maculatus
CGGTGATACCAACTTAAAGATCTGCACGCTTTACAAAAGACACAGAAAGGTTTACTCATTGTGTATTTTAAAAACTTTGTCGGGCCATGGATTCAATATACCTACTTATGGAAAATGGAACTGTTGAAACGGATATCTTCCTGTGTGTCCCATTTCCGTAGCGATTGATGAGCATCGTATAAGAATACATGATATACTGCTGACATGCCTAGATTTCTACAGTAAGTGTTTGTCTTAGTTACTCCATTTACATGAGATTCTTCCTTCTCACTGAAAACTTTTACTGACTTCGCACGTTCAACATTATTTCGCTACATATAATTTAAACATATACTTGAAAATCCTACAAATAGTCCGTTTCATTCCCCAGTAAGGTTTGCCAACTATGAACTCAGGGTTTTCAGTTCGTTTTTTACACCATTTACTGCTGATGCCAGTTAGCGATCAAAACACTATATTTAGAACTGGAATGAATAAATGTATAACATATTTTTCCACACAATGCGCAATACAATGACAATATGGCATTTTCAAATCCTTTGTAGGAAGCTGGAAGTGGAAAGTTCATCAACTGATCACCAAAATGCTAGAAACACCAGGTAAACTGAAGTTATAATCATGTGTTTGCATTCTCTTTCTCCGTCCTAAGTCTAACTTAACGAATAATAATATTATTATTAAAATATGCATAGAGAGTTGTTAAACTAATTTACATTTCAGATTCCCAGACGCACATCAGCACAAATCCCACATCTATCTATCTTAAGCCCAATCCGAATAATATTCCGTCATTCTCTTTTAGAAAACTTCATTTGCACAAATACAGGAATACCGCATTTAGTGAATTCTAATGGCACTCCTGCCAAATATTATTTATTATACGTATGCCCTTGAATGTAGGATAAAAAAGTAATCTCACAGCACATAAAGTTAGCTATTAACTTTCGAAACACTCCGACTAGAATCACAGTAGAAATGCTTAAACTGCATACACTTAAAAGAGGATAAAAATAAAACCATAGCAAATAAAACGAAATATTTTGGTTTGCATCATTCAACTTAATCCTGTGAAAAACCAACGCAACCTTCATCGCTGCACTGTAATATCTGCATCACTCAAGTTGCACAGTACGCCCCGTCGCAAAACACACTCGTTGCTTGTTTTCGTAGATTTGCCGAAAGCTGAAGTGGTAAGTAGGCTGGGAAAAGAAACACACACACTAAATAATCTCCACAGGGATAATTTATTTGATTGTTAGCTGCATTCAATCCTTCAATCCAGCAAAATAACAGAAGCAACGTAAAATACTTGTAGTTTGGTTAGCTGCAGCATTGTAATATTGCACGAAAAAGCTATATGCAATATGCAATATGAACATTTGCAAGCTACAAACAGAACAGAATTATTCTTACTTTCAGAATAGAATGCAAATCCAACTCATCATCTTCCTCAAGCTGAGAAGATACACTCTTCCCGTCGTCTTGAGATGAAGCCATGATGATCTATCTCGCTGACTAAATTAATGCGTCAAAACTATAGGCCGCACAAGGTTTGGTGTTAACCAGCAGAGAATTTTAACTTTTACGCAGCACCAAAAACAGCTAATTCCTCTGAATTTTGTGTGAAAACAAAGTATTTGATGTAGGTGAAGTACTTTTCAAAGAAACGTCAATAGTCTTGGAGCAGCTTATATGTAGCTTCCTTTAGAGGTGTCCAACGGTGAGAGACTAGTCACTTCGCAATGGAGAACAAGCTTATCGATAGAATCAATATGAAGACAATAAATCTTCTCAATTGACAGGAGCACAAGACAGCAAAGAACAATTTACTAGCCTTTTTGTCCCTGCAAAAGAATAAAAATAATATTGTCTTCTCCCTGCTCGTCGTCAACAGAAGTTATGATGAAGTGTAACAGAAGGGAACTAAACACATTATTATTCATGCCCACTAGATTTTGGCTACGATTGTTGAATTCAGTGTAAGGACAAGAATCGATCACGCCACGCCACGTATGCATCAACTCCTGATATTATTTTACAAATCTCATAATTCAACCACGCTATAATGTGTATGACACGTGAGCCGACTTCAATACTGAACGAATACTGACACATGAGACAGGCGATATGATTCTATAAAATGTAACTTCCTTTACATTTGTACTCAACACAAAACTTGTTTCTGGTCGTCACTCAATTTTCCAGACAGAAACTGATTGGGTCAAAATTAGTACTCTCCGTTTACCATTTTTCAAAATTAATTGTCTGAGCAATCAAGTCAATATTAACTCTTCAGGTCCATCAGGTCCTGTAAGTCTGTGTGTTCAGACCGGTTTACAAAGATAAAATAAACTTGCAACTAGGTAGAGTTGTTACTCAATTCCTCATTAAATCGAACTGTAAATCAAAAACATAAATACTTGGCTGAAAAGTCTAGGCGTGTAGTTCTGCTTAGTGAAGTTCACACCCAATACTCCAATTCTTCCCGATTCGCTATCTTCTTGTCAGATCAAGGATATTCAAGTGTGGGAACTTCATGAAGATTTTTCTGATTTTTGTTTTTTTACCTTATGTTCATAGCGAACTTTGCAGTTTACACAAAAACTCTTAACTAGGATTTACTGGAATAATTGCGTCTTCAAATCTCGATTTTAATCGTATTCTAGTAGTTCCGCATAACAATCAAGTCGAACAGATAACATTTTCTGGCATTGATTGAATAAGAAGAACAACTTTATTAGAATCGTTGAAACATTTTTCTGAGCTGGCATAGTTTATAATGTTGACACTTTAGTTTGATTTAAAAAGCATAGGGTTATCATGAACATTTCTTTCACATACTTCGAATTTACAAAAAGTCAATATATGAGTTCCATGATTAGTGCAGTATCATATTTGCAAGATATTTGGCAAGATAATGCCTAATTACAAAAAAACCCAAGCTTTCTCATGGAGTATCTTTATGACACACATAAACCGATTTTACTCGCATACATTGTGCATTGAGTAAGAATTTAAGCATGTTTGTGTCGTATAGTCGACAGTTGTCTTTACCGAACTACTACAAATGCTCTCATTCCTTACACATTATCTTCACAATCTACTATTCTTACGTCTCCTTTTTCGTGGTTATAAGAATTTCCTACGTCAGCCTTGCGTTAAATACATAAAACCTAATCTAATTTTCTAATTATGAGCTAGGACTTGTGTGGTTAAAAAAGTTGCATTATCCTTTCACTTTATTTTCTTTCGTTGTGTTTCTTCTCACATCGATATAAACAAATGCACAATGTTATTATGTGGCAATCCAAATTCACTGAATTCTAAGATAATTGTACGGAATACCAACGAAAACAACTGACAACTTGTGAGAATGAGCCATATGATGCAAGCAAGCGCAACCAACAAACGCATGTACAGGCCTTTCCGAACTCAAAATACATTTACGGATCATGATACGAAGAACCTTGTGCAAAATAATAAACTGCCTGTATTTAATACCTTATGGGAATTCACTTGACTTGAGAAACATTTTGGAAGGATAACTTGTTAAGAACAATATGCTGCTTATCCTCAGGGAAATAATAAAATCTCTATCAAGCCGAACCGTGTCTTGCGTGTAGGATTCTCCAGGAACTTATAAGACATCAGGAAGTCACCATGTCTGACAAGAATTTAATCGCCTTTCATATCATGTAATCGAGCTTCCCAGGATAGAGTCATATCTTTTTCTAATGACCTTAAGAAAGGTCAACAGAAATTATAGGTGCACAGCATTCACAAAATAACACGCTCTAGCCTCTTTCGCCAAGTTGATGCATAATCATAACTTTGCCGACTTAACTTTGTTTCTGTTCTATATCTCATATATATTTAAACACTAATTAGTACCATGGAATGATTAATAGTCTGTTTAATTATCTGAAAGCTCTCGCTAAAATCCTGGATAAAATTCTCATCACATAAGGCAGTTGGGATTCATTATACTTCCTAATCCCAACGTGCCTCTTCAAGGGTTCCGTGATTTATGAACTCGGATTGCTTCTGGATCTGGACTAGCTTTCTTCTCGACTCGACTCGCGTACGTACGATGTCAACATTTTTGAATATTCATGCCAGTGCAGAGACTTAGTGTAGCTTTTCACATCACTTAACCAAAAAATTCGCCTTCACAGCGGCATCCAGCTTCCAAAGTAAGAAATTAATTAATTATTATAGCTGCTTTATACGCCGTAATCTAACAGCTATCAAGTAAGTACGTACTTAACGATTTAACGAATGGTTTTTGGTAATGTGCGTTACAAACGTTAACTAGGGTGTACGTGTAGACGTGTACACTAAAAGTTCGGTTAAGTATAGAGAAGTTCGATACTGTAAAGCGTAGTCGAGGCCCTAACTGCTTCGGAATAATATAACTTCGGATGGTAAAATGGTTGTTCTTGGAGAAATTTTAGCATGTGGACATGTGGAGCATTGCATTGCGTTATAATATGAAACTCAAATGCCAAAGCAGAAGCAGAAGCTGCTTTGGATAATTGAATAATGTCTGGATTCGTTGACAGTATTCTTAGCTTTAACTCAATTACCTGGATATAATCACTATCTCATTCAATATATCCCTTTCTTTCTCCACTCTATCTTACTAATAGTTTTCATTCCAAAGACTCAAGACACTGAGTATTTCTAAGCATAACCAGCAGGACTACCTAGCTAATTGTGGTAACCTACTTACTACCTGCCCAAAAAGCTCCAGTATTGGTGGAGGAGGGGGAAATAGTGATGCATAGACCAGAGATGCCTGTAAATCCTTGCAGTCGCTATGCGCCTCTCATTTAGTTATTTTTTACATTATCTTCCCCTATGCTGGTGGTAACCTATGCTGTCCGCGCACAATAAGGTCACAACTTTGCTTATATGTTATGAAGCTTAACTAGCATATCGATCGCAATTTAGAGTGCAGATTCTCTCCCGTGAACATAAGACAAGCTTGCCACGATCTCAGATAGAAATTGATCGAACGGAAACAAGACGAAAGGTCCTGGATATTTGTGTTGAAGATGATGTTATGCATGACTACAGTTACAATTCACATCCAGAATGTAATAAATCAACCTGTAAACTATTGTAAAAATATCCTGCGCCCAAATGTTCTGATCTGATCGAAAATTTTGTTTTTACAACGTGTAAATTATTAATCTATGCGATAGCGAAGTAACATTACTCGGCTATCGCATAGACTAGTTAAGGATTTTTTAAAACTGCAACTTGCAACAACTCTTGGTGCGATAAATCGTCAACAAATAGATCTTTAACAACTTCTCAGTTCATGTACCACCATCGTTTCGTTCGACCATTAGAATGAAACTTAACTTCAACGCGTACAGTTTCTTAAGATATTTCCCATCTACAAATCCAAGACTCGCAACCGCAACACAATTTCCGTTGCAAAGGACTGTTTTTTAGCAAGGATGATTTTTTAATTAGTAAAGCAACCACCGAGCTTCTGACCACAAGAAGTTCATAACAGCATATTTGCTACTCCACAGATTTATTAGTAAAGCACTCGTTGATAACGAATCATGTTGTTGACTGCAGGCTTAGCAACTCAGCCATCCTAATTCAAAATATTTTGGACTGGATTTTAGTTTCAGAGCTAATATTAAAGATTGAAACATGACCGTGATCTGTGATGTACAATGTCAACGAAAACTGAGCAAACACACAGACTCTGTCTGCAGTAGCTCAAGAAGAACTGATACAACGAACCGAGTTGGAAATTCTGTTTTCCTCACTTCAAGTGCTTTTCAAACAAAGTTCACTTTCCTGAAGGGAAATCGACTGGAATTATTAGCAGAAAACTTAAGTTGGACCCAAAGAATGAAAAGTGAAAGACCACTTTCACTATCTAGCAGGACATTTCAACCTTGAAGTAATGCGACCGGATTTTGACGATGTCCTTGCTTTTAATGTGCTCCTGCTCACTTTCTTAATCGAATATGCTGCTACTACTAAAATTATTTATGATCCTACTATTCTACACGCACGGTTTACTGGTTTATAAGAATTTAAGATACAATAATTCTAATCATTATTATTTAACTCCTGCAAAACTGCAAGTTTTAACGTGTTCTTGTTTACATATATCGTCAAAAAGCAATACCAAGTTTGCAAAAACTACCAAAATGAATTGATTTCAGACCAGAACTATAAAAACTTGATTGCATGAAGAACGACAAACGGAGGTGTAGTAATCGACTTATGAGTGAGTGACGATGAATGGTAGTGTCCTAGCTGAAGCCGACTCAATCAGTAGTGAAGATGTCAGCAAATCCCCAGATCCCCAAAATGAGTTAAAAAGAAATACTTGATGATCAATGAGATATACAACAAAAGTTTACCGTAATTTCGATTATGAAGAACTGAACACGAGAGAGAAGTGAGAAGAACGTAAAACAGAACTAGAATTTTGCATGGACAAACTCCAATCCAGGCAAACTGCCAAAAAGGAACAGGAGTGAGCTGGTTGCACACCCAACCTCAACGAGTTCTAGGACACTTCTAAGCTCTAAACCTTCTCTCACTCAGCCTTTCCTTCTTCCTTTTAGGAACTAACTTTCTAAACTCTACTTTTTCCTTCTTCAGAGTCTCGAAGCCCTAGAAAAGAACTAAACGCCTACCCATCAACATATTGGTGCACAGCATACGGGTCCGTTCAATCTTTCGAAACTGATTCAGGATTCAGTTTTTTCTACAGACTCGCTAGTGATTATGCGCGCTTCGTCATCCTTATGATGACTGTAATACGATACACTAGTGCACATCAAGACAATTAATGCAATATGGTTGATGGTTGTTAGACATGGATCCAGAAAAGTGACGAAAGCAAACATTTTGGGTCTGGACAATGCAGCAGCAAGCTTCCACAGGAAGAATACAACTACTTATCATAATAAAATTTTAAAGCACTGAATTCGTAATTTCCAAAATTCAAGATCCGCAACATTAAAGGATTTTAGCGATAACAGACATTATCTAAAAATACTGTTGACTTTTTTTAGCAAACTTCGGGTAGAAGTCATGATAAAGGCATAAAGTCACGATAACTAGTAAATTTTCAAAATCCAAATTCACCCAAAAAATCAGACTGCCCACAATCCCTGACATCCTGACATCGATTGACCTACAGTTTCGACCACACGTCTGCAAAGTCACTATATTATTAGATCTTGTGGGTAGAAATCTGCTGGAATAAAACAGGCAGGTGCACTTCTGACACGGTGAGTCGAGTTCAGAAGAGTATGCGAAAGCTCCAAAGCCTGCTCTCTTCTAGACCAGCTCATCGTTTTTATCGATGTGCTTGTGCGAGCCTGGATATTTGCACAACTGCTACCTTTATTGCAGCAAACACATCCTCTTTCATTCTTCTTCATTAATATGGAGAGTTTTGCGTCTGCCCATCGCTATTTGAAACCTTTTTTCAGTTAATACCTTTCCAAATCTTGGTTTAGAAAACCAAATAAATGAATAAGGCAATATAAATTACTATCTTTATATAGTACTACGACAAGAATGCACTATCAGTTCACACAGCCACGACTCCCACTTTCCCCAGTCAAGGCCCGTGGCAAAGCTTTTTATAAAATAAACCACAACATGAGACTGATTTCCACTCTCTTTGTCTTTCAAACTATTAGAAAACAAAAAAGATCTACTATATCCACATTTTCCAAGCGAACCCTGTGGATATGGAACTTATCCCTTGAAAAGAATGAAGACTTCCATAATATCCAGAGTAGTCTAAACTTATTCCCAGAAAGTAGGACATACCTGAACTGTACGAATCCGTAGAAGAAGCTGAGAGAGACCTACTTCGTATTCTGCTTGCTCTCTTTTGAGCGGACCCTGGCTTTCCATCTGAAGCACCCTGCAAATAAATGTCATACGATTTAGAATTCTGTAGAATTAAACATCATACAAATTCCGCCTTTCCATCATTTTATCTAGAATGCTAGAATCTAGATCTGCACGGTATTTCACACTTACAGCGAGTTGACTTGTTCGTGCTTCAGACGTTGCGAATTCAACTCCTTGCGGTGTCTTCTCCATCATTCCTGGTCCGTTCGAAATTTTGGCATTGTTATTGTTGTTGGGCATATTATTGTTCACTGCAGACTGTTCCCCTGGGGAAGTGGGTTTGTTAGTCGTCCCATTGTTACTTCCGTTTTTTCCATTCTTGTCCGCCATCTTCTTTCTGCCACTGCTACCTGAAAGAACAACCGAAAGTTTACTTCGCACCTTCTTCATGATCTCCTTTCCCACTAAGGTAGCGCGTTTGATAATTAAAATCGGAAACTATGATCACTCTCAAGTTAATTTCCAGTGATCGTGTGTATCTGCAGTGAAGATCGATTGTTGACTGAGCGTGTGAGGAAGGGAAGTGACGAGGAAGAGAGAGGCACACAGTGTGAAAATCACAGAGTTCAGAGTTCACATTGTCCTCAGCGTCTAGTGACCTCCAGAGACTCGGCCCGTGCCTCCCTCTCTTCTCGCGAGATGTCTGTCTCTCCTCACCTCCCTTCTTTCTTCAACTCACACAACTCTTAACTCTCTCTCTCTGCTTTCTCTACACGCTCACCCACAACAGTCACACTTTGTCTCAACCCGATTTTCTACTTCCTACAATAAAAGCTCACCATATTCAACTACCTTCCAAACATTACTTACATTTATCTTTGGCTAACACATGAAAGTATATCTAATTTCATTCGAATTCCTACGATTTTATTCCACAGACACTAAGAGGTAAAAAAGAAAGTATGAAAATGTAAGTAGGATTGTTGATATTAGGGTAAAAGCTAACAGGACGTAGGTGGATGATTGCAGAGTTAAGATATGTATTATTATTTTATTACAAATCTTAACTCTGCAATCATCCAACTAGTGCTAGTAGAACGTAAATGGCGCTCTGGCAGCGTGGTTAGAAAAAATGATATTATTACTTTAATGCATATAACGTTAGAGTGCATAGAATACAGAAGTCCTCCTTAGTGTAAAATATAAAATTATTCAAGGCCTCGGTTAGCTATCGCAAAAAACTAAAACAATGTAAAATACAATTTTCGAGGCCTTTCTTAACAATAAAAAATATTGACACAATGTAAGTTACCCAAGATGTTTACTTGAAGAGGAAAAAAGCGTGTACGTGTCGGTTCCTTGCAATACGATTTTCTATAGAAAGAAAGTCACAGGTCTGGAATAAATATACGGAACTAAACAGAATATATGAAACGCTGGGTATCAGTATCAGTACAGAGTAATCGCAAGGACACCTTCGAAGCGCGTGTGTACCAGCCAGGTTTTCGCAAATTGTTGGATGCAAAACCTCGAGCAAATGTCAAGGTAGAACTGACATAAGTAAACCGCTCAGAATGACTGACTTGAAATGGCTCGATGAGAAGCTTTTTTGCAGACCACTAATCCGGTTGTTAGACAAGCAAGCGACTAAATCTCCTTTTACTTATATCGTTTTAGAAAGAAAAGATTAAAAGACTCAGACGAACCGTAATCAGAGAAAGAGCTTTCTTCTCCCCTGACTTTATAAGAATGTCTTCCGAAATACAGGCGTATCATATTTGTCCGTCTTGGAAACTTCTACTGTTTCCATGCTTATTAATGTGTTCGAAGAACATTCCTTCTTTCAGAGTGCCTTCTTCCCTTTGCTATTCAGCCTCAACTTCTCTACCTGTATGTAATCCCGACTTTCTTTCACGACTTTCGGCGAATTGGTCTAAAAAGGTCTTTCACAATCACAAATAACTTCTTAGAAGTCTGGAGACAGGATGCTATATACGAGTCACCACACAAGCCTAATGAGCTTCTAGCCCCATGATACAATATACCAGCTTAAATATCACTACAAAGTAATAGTATCAAGTGGAGTTGCTAAGAGAAAGTCTTAGTTTGTTGCTCGCATGACGTTACAGATGAGAAATGAATGTGATGAATTGGTGCTGGCACAAATCTCTGCTATGGAAGCTTTGCGTCAACATTCTTCTCAATCTCGCGATGTCTCGATAGTAATGAAAAAAGATTAAACAACCTCAAGCTATGTACACTATACACGATTCCTAACCAATAAAGAATAAACCGTTTCAAACGGG
>JAQGAC010002514.1:0-10160 GCA_034696585.1 Isotomurus maculatus
CACGTCCGTATATCTATTCATCGGGTATTGTAGGAGGAAGGAAGGAGACAAAAGGCAAATGTGATAGCAGTGGCGGTGGTGGTGGCCGTCTATTTGTGTCATAGAGCCATTCGAAGACTTGTCTTTTTCCCTTTTCTCCGTGTGTGAAAGCGACACCGTTAGACTTCCTCGAATGGCCAAAATGGGTGCAATATCGCCAACTAAACCAAAAAGGGTACTTATCTTGATGTGCATTCCACACAATACACCAATCTCTTAGGCCACATGTGGACCATCCATCCCAATGGCCACCTACTTTCGCCTTCCTTCCTCCGCACTTCCTTCCCTCCTTAATGTGTGGACACCTCCATGTCGCATCTCTTTATACCTCTCCATTTGTCTTTAAGACCTCATGTACATGTTGTTCCAGTAAAGACTTTCTCTCCCTCCCCACCACCACCGCCACCTTCTCTCGTTGTTCCTATCTGCCTAATCTCCCTCGTCTTTTTGTTTTACACCACTACAACCAACCATTACAGCCATGACTCCTCCAAACAACTCCGCCGTATGTTCACCACAGAAATTACATGAGGGACAAATTGTAGTGTCCAGTTATCTGATGATTCGTTTCATTTTTCAAGGGAGCCACGGTGCGAGGCTGTGCAAGCAAGACGCGTTATGGTACTTATCGTGCTCGTATGTATATGATCCTTCCTCACTCCAACACAACTCAATACGATGATGAGCAGAGATAATGCGATGTTGGTGGTGGTGCTCTACATTCTTTGTTCATCCGGAAAGAATGGGGCCAGGCAGCAGTCAGCATGGGTATCTGAATAGTGTGTGTGGAGTGAAATAGTGAAAGCAAGCGATACACTTATACACATTCCTCCACATACGAAGGAAGGCGTTGAGCGAGCAGAAATAGAAATCCGTCTTGGAAATTGAAACTCTTGGATTTTGTCCGACTGGGTGATTTTGAATGAGCTCATCCTCCCCTCGTCTCTCTCAAACTTCCTTCCTCCCTACACACATATAACTTTTCAATACATCACAAGGACATGTTTAAAGCTACGAAAACACGGAGCTTACTTACTTCACCAGTGCACAACTGATGCTGTGGGCCAGATGCAGGAGAAAGTGGCGAACACGAGAAGGAGTGAGAATGTATTAGACAAGCACAAGTGTAGCGTAGGGCCTTTCTTTCTTACATCATCGGGCAGGACGCAGTATTTGTTCAATACTTCAGATGAGACAGAAGAACAGATCTTCACTTCATGACTACCTCCTGTGTGTATAAATATGTACACACACACATACACAAGTGTGTGTGTGTGTGTGTGTGTGTGTTTGTGTGTGGAAAAGTATGCGGTGGTGGAAGCATGAAAGATGAAAGTACGTATAAACAATGGATGAAAGCAGCTTTGCGCTGAGGAAAATGTCACGTTAGCTTGTGTTATTCCCTTTTTGCAAACTGAGCAGAGAGAACGTAAACGTAAGTATAGTCGGTATGGGTGAATGGGAGATTTGGTTTGAAGACGAGTGTAGACTGTTCTTGTTGCACGCTGTGGAATTGTATAATACAGACACAACTACTTAAAGCACAGAGACAGAAATGTTTCAAGGAGTAAATCAAGTTGATCCGAGAAGAGCCGTGTGTGTTGGTGAAGGAGGAAAAGTGTTGTCAAAAAGTGGAGAGTAGATGGGAAAGAGGAGGCATAAAACAAAGATCTCTTGAGGCTGCGGTGCCGATGAAGTCATCAGAAGTGTAGGTAATAATTAAGGTAGGGAGAAAGTCATTAACGCTCCGTCACGGAGAGAAGAAGAAGACTGGAGGGAGGAGAAAGGAGAAGAAGACTTTTTGACGCTCAAATTGTTTATCCAGAACTCTTTTCTGTGTGTGTGTTCATCAGGATTCACTTCTTGTCTTGCCCATCTGTCTTCCTTCAAGACTTTCTCTTGGACAACAAACACCTCCATCTAGTACAGTGGGAAGGGTAGGAAAGCCAAGCAATATTTTAGACAAAAAATTTCCCAGAAACAAACTCAATCTCTTTGCCAAATGGTGCAATTTCTTTCTTTAAATCGTTCACTACCCTATGTACTTAGTACACACGGCTAAGCCGGGATAAAGCTACCCAATCCTTCCTTCTGTTTACTCAGAGTTTTGCTTCCTATCTTTTGTCTATGGGAGTTCTCATCTTTGGTCGGAGAGAGGCAAGGAGAGATTTTACAAGTCGCCAGAGTAGCCTTCTTTTTTCTTGACGTTCTCATTTTCGGACTTGTGTGTGTGTACTGCTGCAAGAGATGGGCAGGAGTAAACGTGATTGCTTTCAAAGATTACTCGGCTGAGCCGTGTTTCTTGGAATTGTCTCAGTAATTTCTGTTCTCAAGCAGAAATAACTCACTTTATTATCCATCTGGAGGAGTGACATGGACTTAGCACGGGAGAAATGAATCGGGGCCTTTCTTGGCTTCAATGAAGACATACATACTTGTGCACAAAACCTCCTCTCTCCTTTCATCCTCTGTTTCTTTCTCAATTTAAAAAGACACGGAAGACAATTACAAGGTTGTCTGGATCCCGTTTTATCGTGGTTACTTATGTTATTCCTTTCCTATCTGGAGAAAGTCGTGTTTAGTTCCGTACAGGGGTTAACTCTCTCCAACCTCCGGGGCCTCTCCAGGCACAACCTCCACGTAACCCTGGACAAACTCCACTGCCTCCTTTCTTCAAGTCGAAAAAGCCCCCAGAGAAGGAGGTCCTTATACAACATAAAGATAAGACTATTCTTTCCTCCCCAAGCAGAAGAAAGGAACAAAAGGACGAGTGAACTAAGTAGTCGTGTAGGTAGGACCCAAGTTCTTCTACCCAGTCTCCCAGCCTCTTCACATCCTCATCTTAATACTTAAGTGTTTCTTTTTTGCCTCTCCCAGATTAGGTGGATCGTTCCAGGCTATTTTTGATTCTACGCTCACTCCCATCCAACATATGGAAATACCAGTCATTACACTGAAAGAGACATTTTAAATGGACCTATTACTTGCCTCTGTGGTTGCCCATTGTTCTCTCTCTCTCCGCATGTCTCGAGAGCTCGATTAAAAACGACTCTTTCTCATATCATCTCCTCCAATATTAAGTATATTTGCATCTCCCTTCACTAAAAGTCTTATTTTCCCAACCCAATCTTACGTAATGCTCCCTTCTTTACTTCTGCATCCAATATTATTATTATTATTATTATTACTGCAGCAACCATTACTACTCGTATTAGTAGCCACAACCAAACAACAATATCCTTTTGTCAACCGTTGTTTGTTTCTTTCCCTCATCAGAAGCTTCCAACCAACCAATTCTCTCCACACTCCATTCCCCCATTCCAATTTAACTCCAGACTACATTTAAATTGATATTGGCTGAAAGTTTCGTCGAATAAATTGCACTCAATCGATGTGTAAAATGCAGTAGGGATGTAATGCATACAATTGCTGTGAGAACATAAAGAAGGATCTCTCTGTCGTCGTTCTCCTTCCTCCTTTGAACCAAATGACCACATGAATACTGCCGACACCACGGAGCGCAATGTCGTAATGCGTGTGTCTGTGTACAACTTTGAAATGGAAATAAACTTGGAGAGAAACCACGGAATGAAAAGTATTATAAGACAGGGCGCATCAATGACTGTACACATTCGCACACCCTTTTCATATAAACTGACTGCTTTCTCCCATCCTCAAAACAAATACAACCTCTCCCTAGAGGAGACTCAAAAGTATTCAAATATTGTTTGAGAGTGAAAGTTTATTTGCTCACAATTTGTCCAAATATGAAGAAAGTTTTGTTCTCATTTCATTTTATAAACACATCTGTCTGCATTCCTCTTCACTTCATAACTCTTTAGTAGAAGGAAAGGAGGGAACATGCATCCTCAGTATTCCTCAGCCAGAAGTATACATATGACTTAATATATTCTGCTTCCTTGGAACTCAAGATTCCAGTCAAGACCTCCACCAGCAACGCTGAATGTAAGCAATCTTATTCCCGACGTAGTTAAAATGAAGAAGATTACACACACACAGACTCCTTTTCGCCTCGTGTGATTTATGTCTCATTCTTGGTCAAAGTTCTCATAATTACAAAAACTCTTTTTTCATCTCATTCCTTTGATTTATGATTATGAGACTCTGTTGCATAATAATAATCGCTCTCCTATAACTACACACCTCGTCCCATTGTCCCGAAACTTTCTACTTTCTACCTTCGTCCTCCGCAGAAAGTTGGCTTCTGAGGTGAACCTGGAGACAAATCTAGACTCCGTACTACCCGGGCTGCTCCTCCAACTACGTCATAATATAGTACTCATCATAATATGTATCCTCTGTGACTCGAAGTTTGTATAGTCGTGTGTGTTTTGGGGTGTGTTATGGGCTCTTTAGGATAAATAAATGATGAGAGGGAGCGAGAGAGAGCTTATCTGGTTGATGTGCCAATGCCAGGGCCAAAGAAAAGTAGGAGAAGAGAGAGTGGCTGATGATAATGATGAGGAATAGGAGATAGATGTGATATAGGGAGTTACATGGAGTTACATGGAGTTATATGGAGTGTGGTGGTGGGGGTGTGGTGGTGTGGTCGGTTGTCAAAGGAGGAGAGTGAGACGTATGCCAAAAAGAGAGGAAATGGACGTGTCAATTCATCTCGCGAAATCCCATCGTCTCCATCTCATCTGGAGCATCCATCACGTCCCACCACTCCACTCTTTAACGTCAATTTACTCTTAGCTTCTTCTTCAGGGCCCTCATCCTATCATCCCTATTCCTCCATTTATTAAAAACACCACCACCACCCTTTCTTTATTTCATCCTTCTCGCTTTTACGAATAAATTGTAAACAACTTTTTTCCACTTTCTCACTGAGTAACTTTACAGAAGTTGTGTGTAGGTAAAGAGAGCCAAGCCGTCCCTATGTGAGCACCCGGTTCACTCGGGCTTTCACTCATTCCTCTTGACATCTCGGGACTTCTCCCGCTATACGTCTTCCTACACACGATGAGGACCAGATGCAGAAAAGTTTCCGACTCTCGTGTCTCCGCATAAAATTGTTCATCTCAATCAATTTCCTCTTTCCTTATCTCACAGCCAAATCACCCAGCTTATCACCGAACAAAGAGAGTGTGACGCGTGATTTCCAACCTCCACCGAAGGATTACTCAGCTTCTCCCTCCTCCTTCACTCTTTCCCAATCCACCCGAACGAATTCATACGTACTTTAAATCAACCAAGTCAAAACTAATCAAATTTTTATTCCTAACAGAACAGCACTGTATAAAAATATACACAGACGCAACTTGAATCTTAAAGTACCCATCTCCCTCCTCTATAGTCACTCTTAGTTTCACCAGCTCCTCTTTAATTAACACCTCGATTTATAGAATTAATCATCCACTTATTATTATCTGCGTCTAGATTGCATACGTATAAAACACAGAATTTGCATTGAATTAATCCTTCAAACTTAACTTTTCAAAAACATTCACTGATTTTCTGGAGGAGAAACCACGAGAAAGAATTCGTTGAATGTAAAAACCAATTTGAGTTCTTTTGAAAAGTATTGATTTCTCTTCCACCTCACTTTCTCTCGTTTCTCTCACTCTCGAGAATTGCCCTCTAATGAACTTATCTCAATTTGAGATATTTGCCTCTTTCGCACTTTTTGCGCGTCGGAGCTTGTCATTTTGATTCGTACGTATAAGGATGAAGGAGAGAGGAGGTGAACATTTCCTTTTACATCTGTAGAGACTTAAGCATCATCATCTTCATCATTCACCGTGCGTAAATCTCTTGCTCGATCACACACACAATTCTTAACTGTCTTGTTCTTACAAGACAGATTTTTTGGAAACTCCGACTCGGCTAATGAATGGATAATAAAGGGAGGAGAAAGCGAATGTTCTCTCATCTCTCATTACAAGGCAAATGGATGGCGAAGGTGCACTCGAGTGTCACACAGGCAGCATGGACCATTAAGAAAGAAATCTATTTCACCATTCTTCTTAGTGTGTAACTAACTTTTACTTTTTGTCTTCCTCGGGAGGAGACAAAATTGCTCTTACAGCTTCATGAGGAGTCTATAGGAGATATAACTTCGTCGTGGTGTGCAGATGGTAAGGAGATCCTCCACCACACATGACCACCATCACCACACACGTTTTAATGTTTTTACTCCCCGTACTTTTGTGTGAAGCCAACTGGAGAAAGTGCATTTCTACGCGACCCACCAACAGTCGAGAGAAAACTACAGTATGAATGAATGTCCCTACGAGATTGGGTTTTGGACGGATGAAGAACTGTGTACGTGCGTCTTCATGCGGAATACGCGTAAGCTCTGATCTCTCTCTCTCTCTTTACCTGTGTCCGTAAAGAATCCTTTGAAATGAAAATGTTCACCGTCCCCTCAGGAGTTAATTCTTAGATTGGAGATATGCTTGAAGGGATTCAAACAGCGTCGTTTAGAGGATAAAGATTCAAATACTTTTTCCTCCTAAAGTACTACGGACATTAAACTGACGAGTGTAGAGCGTGGAACTTGCTCAGGTGAAAGTTACATCACTCCCATCCACAAAACTCACAGAAAGTTCTCTCTTCTAACTCTCTCTTTCTGTGTGTGTCCGCTTTTCCATTTTTATGCATTTAGATTAAGTCAGTTCCTCCTTATTTCATGCAGATTTATGTACTTGCTCGAATGCATTTTGCCCTACTTGTGCTCTTCATAATTATTTATTCCAAGAAAATCCCACAACACAGAGACAACTGAAAAGTTTCATAATTTTACAAACAATCACATTTGGATTAAAAGTCAAATAAACTAGTTTCAAAATAACTTGCTGTATATTTCTATATTTCAAAGAAGAAAGTTTCATTCCTTTGTTGGATTCAAGCGTGAACGGTTTATTGGGATTTAATGTCATTCTTCCGATTCCCTTGAAGCAAGAAGTAAATAAGCAAAAGTCCCTTCATATGAAATACGTATCAGGTCACCCATTCGTCTTCACAATAAATTGGGAACTAAAAACTTGTATACATTTATTTGCACACAGTTCTTTTTGCTTTGTGTTTGTCTTTCTGTTCTGTTATGTTGTTATTCTTGCTGATATTCATCGGAACACCAAACAAGGGAGTAAACATTTCCTGAGTCCAAGATACACGTAAGTCTGTATGAAGTCCAAAAGTTGTTTAAAATACAATAAAAACAAACTGGAGATGAATTTGAGTTGATAAAGGGGATGGAGCGTGTGAGTCTTGACTTTTGCAGACTGAAGTGAGTTTGTAGTAGTTTGTCACCTTAGCCCATGAAGTGTATACACACACAGCACAAAGGTTGAGAGAAGCATCATCAGCAAGTTTTATGTAAATTGGGTAGCTTTTTCTCGTAAGCTTTATGTTCTTGTAAAGCAAATGAAGTAAAGAGGAAGTACAAGAGAGAAACCTCTAAATTTCTGCAGTGTCACCAGCACTCGTTCTTTTTCACTATTCAGTGTTAAATTCGATAAAACTGGATTGCATATTCATAGTGGAAATCGCTCCTGAGGGCATTACCATCACTACTATTACCATATCTAGGGCCATACGAGGGTACAAATGGTCCATTTATTGGGGCAAATTATGAGACGCTTCGTCTTGGAAAGGTTGATGGAAGTAGCAGTTGGTAATGGGAGGAGGGGCGGGGATGAAAGTACGGAAATATGAAAGGTGCGGGTGGCGTGAGACTCTCAGAAACAATTCTCTTTTGACATTTACATCCTCATAAGTTGGAGATTTAGCGTTTTACTGGGCTCTCTCATTCTGGGCGAACTACCCTCTCCAAGGTCGTTTTACACTTTTTGAAGAGGACCCGAAAAGAAGGAGGAGGAGGAGCAATTGGCGGAGAGAGGTTGAAAAATGAGCCGAATGTCATAAAGGGGAATAAGTTAACGTCAATTGGGACGAGGCAGGTGGAATCATAATTTCATGATATATTGTTCCAAGATGAGTAATGTGTGAGAGAGACTCTCTCGCCTTCTTCAGACAAGGCGGTCTCGTTCCCTATTACTTACTTATGAGGAGACTACACTGACGCTGCTGCTGACTCTTGAGGACTTTCTCCACTTTCCCTATACGCCTTCCTTAAGTGTCTACGAATGGATGAATGTGAATGAAAATGTGTCTTGCCCTTCCTCTCTCACACCACTTGGATCATCTTCTCAGCTAAACTTAATTTATTGAATTTCGTGAGGAAGAAGAAAGGCGACCGCAACAAAGTTTGGGAACAACTTGATCGTGGGAAGACATTCAAGTCAGTAGGGCGACTTTCTCTCTCGTGTGCCAATTGTGGTGGAACAAGTTGACTTATGTCTTCAGGTTTGCCGAGAGCACAAAACTCCCAAATTACACCGCTACTTCCACCACACACAAATCCTTCCCTCTAAACCGAATTGTCTCTTCAACCTTCGGTCCGTCTGCATGAACAGACGAGGATGTCTTCCCAAATTTTACACCGTCTTACGTCCTACCCGCACCAACACACACACACAGATATATCCTAACGAGGAAGAGGGGCAAATGTGATTGAAATATTTAAAGACAAATATCGATTGAATAGGTGCGGGATTCGTATACATTATATGTAGACAGATATCCAGATCACGGTCTCATATTGGGGTGACACGGTCTGGCACATACATAGTTGGATGCATCGAGGCCTTAATGAAAGAAAGACCTGAGATGATAGCCGAAGATTCGAGCAGATGAGACCTGGAAGCAGAGAATGAGAGAGACCCACAGTGAAAAAAGTTTTACTCGTCAACCGTCCGTCCGTCTTTCATCAGAATGAGATAACTTGATGAAGAAGAAATGTGGAAAGCAAGCAAACCCTAAAAGTTAGTTGGGGACACACACACCCAGACACACAACTTCGTTATTCGCCTCGCCTACCTTTTGGCTCGAGGACACAATTGCAATTATTAAGAAACCACATCACCCCAATACGGTTCACTTTCACAAAGAACAACTTTCACCTACAACAAACCACATCTCACCACGTCCTCCAGACTTTCACTCACACAAAAACCAACTGGAATCTCATTGCAAAAGGTCACCCGCCCACTAAATGTCCCCCACACTAATAAAACAATAACAAGCTTACGCTTTGTGTGTTAATTCATTATCCTTTCGTAATTAATACTGTGAGACAATTCTCAGCAGGACGCCCGTCTCAATATTTTATAATTTACAGGCAGCAGCCACCAGTTCCTCTCATGTCTCATTGTCTTCACACATGCTGCGATGATCAAACGCTCTCGTGTTATTGATGATGTGTCACGCTAAGTTAATTCACTTTGATGTCTCACCTTGCACAACACTCGCTTCTTCTGCCTGTTTTACATTGTAGTGTGATTACGTATATACTTATTGCCAATCACGGCAATTTTTCATAACACAAGTTGCATGGACCCAAATCAAGTCCGCACATGAAGGCACGTTAAATATTTCTTTGATGTCGTCGTCAAAACTGTTTTACGAAACTCGGTTATTGTGCATTCATGAGGGAATCGACGTGTTAGAAAGCACTGGACAGGAAATTATGCGAAATTATGATTATACTGGAGATTGTATTTACGAGGATCACACATTCTTTTGATATGTCCACCATATCAACCGTACAAACCACACAATCAATTTAGTACTTTAGTTAATTGTATTTTGTGGGTCTTTATTTTTCAGGGGTACCAAACTAAATGCATCATTTATGACATATTTAGGAGGACTAGAACCGCTGAAGAGATTATCAGCTATTAAGATGCATTATATGTTTGAAATGCTTGAAACATGCATTTCACGCCTAACGATACACAAATAAGACAAAGCTTTGTCATGATAGTTAAAGTCGCACCAAATATTCTGAAAGGACGCCAGAACAGACGCCAGACTGGTCGCACTCTGTCAAGCATTCGGCGTCCATTGAACAAAGAAAAATGGCTTTGGTTACAAATCCCATCCACACGTACGTCAGAAGTAACACAACGGTGGATATCTCACAACGCTTTCTATCTACTTGTTGGCGTCCCAAAAGACTGCATACGTCCAAACGACCGCAATCGCTGGTTGAAGGTGAAGGTGAGGTGATCAGTTTAGCATCTCTTCATTTA
>JAQGAC010002515.1:0-10159 GCA_034696585.1 Isotomurus maculatus
CCTCGTCAGCAAGGACTTCGCGAAAGGCGAGAAAGGAGCCGAGTGCAACGCCACAGCCAATCAGACGCTCGCCTACTTCCTCTTTGGCGACCTACTCGAATTCCACAAGGTCGACGGGATCATGGCGTACGGATTCCCGCGCAGAGGTTTCTACTACAAGTATATCCGAGGACTCAACGTGTTGCTCGGTGGAGCGGTCGTCTGCAGCTACGAGGCTAGTCTGGTGTGTCACGTGGACAAGTGTGTTCACTGCAGTGACCTCGGAAGTGAGACAGGTGAGGTCGATGCCAAGTTGGTGGAGGCGTGTGCGTTGGAAGGAACGGGAGGGAAGGATGCGGAGCTGATTCCTCTGACGGAAGGACAAGTGCCGAAGCCAGGGACTCTTGAGAAGCCGAAGAAGAAGCCGAAGAAGTGTGACGACGGGTGGCTGACTGCGGAGGACGTGACGCAGTGGCGCCACGACGTAGCGGGGAGGAATTTCGCGAGGGCGTCGTGGGCGTCTTGTGCCTTCAATTTTGACCTCCAGAGGAGATGGTACGTGTTGGATGAGGTGGTGAGGAAGTACGCAGGGGCGGGGGAGTTGGAGGCGGAGCTTAGAGACCACTGGGACTTCTACAACAACCCTTCTTCTCCTCTCGTCCACACCCACCGAATTCAAAGGTACCTTTCGCAAGTTAATTTTCCCTACCCCCACTACTCCGCCCGATTGTGTCCCACTCAATCTCCGCGGCTAATCGCGTGCTTCTTCTGCATAATGGAGTTTCTTGTTGCTGGGCTCCTCCTCCTCCTGAGTGGAGCCGTCACCAGCGAAGAAGCTCTCAAAGATCCGTTCCTTCGTGGGTTCTCGAAGAGCGTCGGAAGGAGCTCCGATGACCCACGCAACACCATTGGATACTTTCTGATGTAGCAACGGCACGAATTCGACTATTTCGCCAAGCCGCTCTCGAAAAAAAAGACGACGCTGTATATTATTAGAAACAATGATGATGATGAGAGGCAGGTGGTGTTTTTTGGTGTAGTTGATTAGTTTATTAACTTGTTGGGGTGGACAGCTGTTGCCTTGAGCCATGTAGACTAAAGCATACACAACTGTGAGATCGGGTTATTTAAGTCGAACAGCTACTATGTCTTCTGTAAATAGTGACGTCAGTGGCCATACGTTTAGATTTGTGGTGACAACTACACATGCTCGTGGTCGTCCACCTGATTTAAAAAAGTAAGTATATTGCCGTACCCATTGAGACCAAGCTCTTGCCCACGGCTCTTGTACAAGGTGACCAGCTGACTCAAGAGTGGAACTGTATTTTATGTATTTTGCAGTGGTGGTGGATGAACGGTGCAAATTAATCTGAATTGTGTGGACAGAATCCTTTGAGTTGTTACTTTTATTATTCATACTAATCATCAATCATAGTTGAGAGAAAACTACGCTACCTTCAGCTAAGGACTTATCCTCCTTTGACCCCTTCCTTCGTGACCCACAGCTTTGGCTTGATTTTATTGAACAAGTGATACAAAGACTTGTCCTTGATTGTTTCATAGGTGTCGTCGTTAATACCCACTAGCACAATATTGCCCATGAGTCGTTTAGTTTGCATTTAAGTGTGTGGTATTATTTCCAAGAGCCGCCACTTCGGTGTTCGCCGATTACTTGTAGAAATGCGTTGCGGTCCAGTTCTACCTCTCCAAAAATGAAGAATGAAACTTTGGTCTCAACCCAGTACATGGTAGTCTTGTCATCCCAGTGGACATTCACTGCCCCATCTCGTAAAGTGACGCGTTGAATTTTGATTTTAGTGGGACTTAACTTATGACAGATTCGACACCAAATGTGCTTAGACTGAGGTTAGAAAAGCCTCATAGATTCTTCAATGCAAATGGAAATATGGTGTGACATCATCTTTGGTGAAAATTCGAGTTTGCCTTATCTGGTTCTGGATCAAGATTGATTAATATACCAACGAAGGCAATTAATGTTGGTTCTGGATCAGAAGATTTGTTATTTGCTTTCTACGATTTATTGCATTTCAAAAGAAACAAAAAGGGATTTAAATGGAATAGATTGATTAATTTAGCCGAATCGATTGGACGCGTGTTGCTGCAATTCCGTCGATACGCACTTATCTGCGTCTACCTATACCTATTGCACCTCCTGTGCTTGGTTTTGCTCCAGCGTCGACGCTCGCTTCTGCGCCTGCATCTCCACTTGGTGCTATACCTCCACCTATACCTATTCGACCTCCTGTGCTTGGTTTTGCTCCTGCGTCGACGCTCGCTTCTGCGCCTGCATCTCCACTTGGTGCTATACCTCCACCTATACCTATTCGACCTCCTGTGCTTGGTTTTGCTCCTGCGTCGACGCTCGCTTCTGCGCCTGCATCTCCAGTTGGTGCTGCACCTCCACCTATACCTATTCGAGTTCCTCGACTTGCTCTTGCTCCAGCGCCGACGCTCGCTTCTGCGCCTGCACTCGCTCCGACATCTCGCTTATTGACTGTGTTTAGACTGTTCATCAAAGCCGCCGCATGAGGTGCAGATTCACCTGTTTATTATCAAACACCTATTATTTCATTTCTGAGCCATTAATCCTCTCCGTACCCATACGCTTCGCATACAAACTGCACGAAAGTGCAAATGACAGCGCCTCCTCACTGTGAGCCTGAAACCCTACTTCGTATTTAAATAAACCCGGATAGTCTATGTTGAGAGAAAGACGTTAGGGAAAGGCAGAGATTTACTAAAACCAGAGTCTCTATTTGCCTTATATGTGACCTACAACACTACCAGCATGTTTGTTATTAGGGATGTTGAGATATTCTGATTGTAAGTGTGACTGTGACTGTAGTTACATTTACACTCAAAATTCAGGATTGTAAACCGTAGAGGTTCAGATTTTTAGTGTTGTATTTTAGTATTATAGAAATGTAACTAAATCGACCCGCGACCCCGCGAAATTCAAAAACTTCGTAAGCTCATATATCACTCGTGGGGTTCATTGAGACATGTTTTGGTGGGAAACTTGAATCTAAAGTCGGAATATGGATTAAATATGAGAAATAAAAAACATAATTCTGGCTGTAGATTTGGATATTAGCTCGGCGATGACGTTAAAGGTACAATCTACAATCTCAATTTTGGCTACAGTGGAGTATGTCAATCTGAACTTCCCTATTGAATCTATCTCTTATTCTACCGTCTTCCTCTCTCAAAATGGCAGTGCCTATGGTTTTGTGGAATTGACTGTCACTGTTACATCTATTATTTATATATTTCTATGCAGCCACCATAGAATAAAGTAAATTCGTGAAGTTACGAACGTCTTGGACGAAGGCCGGGAGCCCCAGCGGTGGAAGTTTCGATGTGAGCTGCCACCACGGGACCTGCACGTCATTAAAAGCAGATTCCCTTGAGATGATTTCAATTACTTCCTGTATTGCGCTGTTGGTCGAAGTATAACATACCGACAAGGAAGAAACTGAAGGTGCGGATTCCCATAATGATTTCTTGAGGAAGCTGTTTCTGCTACCGGGTTGTTGTTTGTGATGGAGTCTAAAGGCTGTGTGACGTGTAACGAACTCGTGTTGGAAGTTTTAACGGAATGTGGAATACGAATGATGTCAGATGAATGACACTTTAGTGAATGGCCATTCAATTTCAATTCCAAATATTCGACAATAGATGATTATACTTCTAGGGTCAACATTTTCGAACAATAGACAATTAACCTAGTTCAATTATAATTAGCTATGAATTACACCTTTTACAATCATACCTTTCAGTTCAAAATAAAATTATGGCTTTCTATCACATGTTGCAATCATGAATTTTGTAGTTGAATGATTTCGTACTATTCTGTGCATTAACAGTTCAATGGGGTGACTAAACTTTCATCAATTCCATTCTAGAGGCAATCGAAGGATATTACGGAAAAGAGGGTCATCTTTTTGTATCACCAGACAATCGGTTCAGTTAGTGTTTTACTAATTAACATGTTCACAGGAATATGAGTTGAAATTTGATGCGCTGACATTTATGACCATCGCGCTACATTGCCATTCACTGCTGAGTATTTGCTGTAGATAGATATTAAAATAGGATTTTAAAGTGGTTTTCTGGAGTTGATCGTAACTGATTGTGAGTGTGGAGGAAACGGTGAAAATAACAAAGAGAATAGAAGCGAGGATTCAAAGGTGAAAGTCAAACTCAGCGTCGTGGTATTCAATTTGCTTGGTGAAGACGACAAAGTGGAAGAACTTAGTTTTGCATGGAAATGTCTGGCAGCTAAATGAATTGGCTTTCTGTGCTACTCAGGAAGCTTTTGAAAATGGAGGAAGTTGGCA
This sequence comes from Isotomurus maculatus, assembly GCA_034696585.1. Taxonomy (NCBI): domain Eukaryota; kingdom Metazoa; phylum Arthropoda; class Collembola; order Entomobryomorpha; family Isotomidae; genus Isotomurus; species Isotomurus maculatus. The sequence continues at coordinate 4,341 of JAQGAC010002515.1, forward strand.
TATGTGAATTTTAGCTTTGTCAGTATCTTTATATTCTTCCTTATCTTTGTTAAGTCGAGAATAGTTAAACTGTACGCTAAATTGTTCGAGGATCATTTCAACAGGTGTAATGCTATCATCAGTGTCCTACCCTTTATGTAATTATCATCACACTTGGTGGCAGGGATCTTCTTCCTCATGAGAAAGACTTCATAGAAACCTTAGGCCTTCCATTGAAGTGCATTAGTGTGTCGAGTAGAGTATCGGATTATCATCGATTTGGATTGCTGGCTTTGTTAGTATTGAGTGTGTCAAAGGGAAAGGGAGCTTGAAGTCTTGAAAAGTCAATCGTCAAGTAGACGAGCCAAATTCAAACTTCACCTGCAACTTTATATTGACCAGTCTTGCATGTTCTCTTCCGCTTGCCAAGATCTGAGTAAATTAGTTTATCACAACGAAAACTAATTTACCAGCCATAAATAGCATTTTAAATTTATTCTTTAAGTTGCGGTATTGAGTAAAGGTTAGCAAGAACCACGGAAAAATTATCTTAGCAACAATAAGTGAAAGATAACACTGCAGTGAAAGTTACAAAATCATGTAATTCAATGAACAGCAATGCGACGTAATTTGTCGGGTCCATACAGTTCAGGGTCAATTGTGGTCCCGAGACGGACAAGATATGCTTCGCGTTATCGTTCTGAAGATTGTCTTAGAAAGTAGAACTTTCATAATTAAAGGTAAACAGGACAGGTAACAAACAACAGAAAAAATGACAGAAATCTCTACGTGAATTTTTTAATCCGTGAGGTTAATCGGATATGCGAGTTTCATCCGGTATATGAGGTGTTATTACAAGTCAGTTTTGTTTTACAAAAAATAGTAATGAATTGGGAATCGTTCGGAGCTTAATAAAGGATGAACAATTTAAAAATTGTATACTTAAATGTGCTATTGACTCTCATATAAAATTATATTCAATTATATTCAACTCAATTATACTTTCTCTGACTGGCAGAAGAAGTATAACTGAAATCTCTACCTGAAGAATAAAGGCCAGAATAAATTATTAGTGGCAAAAAATGATAAGATGTAATTGTGATTAGTTAAATCTTGTCCACCATATTAAAAGAATTTGAGACGATTTTCGAAATCAAGGTTAACTAAGTGAAGTCCGCGTTGATAGTTTAGCGGTTGGTATCTGTGTAATTTCATGATGTAATTAGATGGGCCACGTCTTCAATTAGTGAGGAAGGGTTACACTCTACTCGGTAATAAAAATGAGTGTTTTTCTTACAGCAATTTAACGTTGAATCCGTGCAGCACGGAAACAACAACCGATTGGGATAGTACGGTGGACTGAAAGCCTGCAGGGGAGATTGAAACTGACCTGTCTGAGGCTGTTGGCTGGGGAAGCGACGGTGGTAACTGCTCTTCCTCTCGGGCCTCGAAATCTTATTCAAACTCAACCTCATTAGTTCAGCTTCAATTGTACTCTGTTAGTTGTAAGGAACTCATTATTCACGAATGACCATTGTCATTTAAAGTGGGTCAATGAGTCGCAGGAATAAATTAAATGCGAGAAGTCTTATCCATCACAGACGCTCGCAAATATTTCTAGCTGTTTGTAGCACAGTACATTTCTTTTTCTTTCGTACACACCCACCGGTACATTTAATTAATTTAATTTCGGAACTATACTTCCCCCCACTTGTTAATTCCAATCGTTTCCCACTCATTTCACGTGGACAACCTTTTCCTTCGTTTGCAGATGGATATTCGTGTGCTTATTCTCCTCTATTTATTTTGTCGTTGATGACTGGAATATGTATTTGTATTGTAATCATTTGTTGTAACATACGATAACTTGTGTGCTTTAGTTAAGAAGTGGTCGTATTCGTATCATTTTAATATTATTGAAAGAATATTAGTGTTGTAAATACTTGAAGAAATCAAAGTAGCATTATATTTAATGTGGGTTTAGGGAATACTGTAATTCTGATGAACAGTTGTATCCTTGAATATGCGCCTAGTCAGTACAAATGTAAATACGTAATGAGAATTTGATTTAATGTAACGTGTTATTGTTCAGACTCAACCAAACACACATATCAAATGTATATAATTATGACCCACAAGTTGGTAATCTCGGGTATTAAGTAGAGTGGACGTTCCTTCCATAGGTTTTTGGGCCCACAAGATCCGGGTTTTTCCTATGGACTAGCCGGAATCGGAGGAACACATGTTTCCACTATAAACTGTAAATTATTAAATTTGTTTAAAGTTGTTTAAGTATTAAAGTGAGTCTTTGTTTTTTCATGAACGAATGTAACCTGAAATATTTCGGGACAAAAATTTTAAAGACGGGGGATTGTTAGATGGCGGATGAAAAGCCAATAATGTGGAATGTATTCAGTTTTCATTCATTGTTGAGTGTGTGGGTAATTGAGAGAATGACGAGTTAAATACAATTGAATAATTATTATGTTAATTATAATTAATGAATAAGTTGAGAGCAAGAAAGATAAGTAACATGGGAACGTGGACAGACCTCAACAGGATGTCCAAGTTCCGTTATACATCTCGGTTTCCTGCAGGCATGAACTGTATGCTGGGGACCGAGGAGAACGAAGGGAGAACGGGTTAAGAGATTGAAGGGAACGGACAGAGGAGGATAGAGTATACAAATAAGTCGGTTTATGAATTAAATAAAAGAGACTTAACAATCTCATAAAAAGACAAAAATATAAGTTTCAAAACAACACATAAATCGTTTTCGACGAGTTACACCCACAGCAATAAACACACTGGAGCACGCCATCTTACAGTATCACTCATTGCAGCTAGCTTTCGTATTCGGCTGAAAACGCTTGAAAGGTGGAAGTTGAAAGTTTTTGGAGCATTAATAGTTCTCTAACTTGAGTAATTTTTTAGAACTGAAATCAGACACAATAGCTTTTGCAAATCCGTCTTTATCAAACTTATTATAGATTCGACACCAAATTTGCTTAGACTGAGGTTGGAAAAGCCTCATAGATTTGCCTTATCTGGTTCTGGATCAAGATAAATAGACCTACGAAGGCAATTAATGTTGGCTCTGGATCAGAAGATTTGTTATTTGCTTTCTACGATTTATTTCGTTTCAAAAGACACAAAAGGGATTTAAATGGAATAAATTACTAATTTGATTAATTAAGCCAAATTTTATGGACACGTGTTGCTGCAATTCCGTAGATACCCACTTATCTGCCTCCACCTATACCTATTCCACCTCCATTGCCTGCTCCTGCTCCAGCTTGGACTTTCGCTCCTGCGCCTACATCTCCACTTGGTGCTGCTCCTCCTCCTATACCTATTCCACCTCCATTGCCTGCTGCTGCTCCAGCTTGGACTTTCGCTCCTGCGCCTGCATCTCCACTTGGTGCTGCTCCTCCTCCTATACCTATGCCACCTCCATTGCCTGCTGCTGCTCCAACACCGACGCTCGCTTCTGCACCTGCACTCGCTCCGACATCTCGCTTATTGACTGTGTTGAGACTGTTCATCGCAGCCGCCGCATTAGATGCAGATTCGCCTGTTCATTATTAAACACCTATTATTTCATTTCTGAGCCATCCATCCTCTCCGTTCCCGTACGCTTCGCATACAAACTGCACGAAAGTGCAAATGACAGCGCCTCCTGACTGTGAGCCTGAAACCCTACTTTGTATTTAAATAAACCCGGATAGTCTATGTTGAGAGAAAGACGTTAGGGAAAGGGAGAGATTTACTCAAACAAGAGTCTCTATTTGCCTTTTATGTGACCTACAACACTACCAGCATGTTTATTATTAGGGATGTTACGCTCAAAATCCAGGATTGTTGACCGTAGAGTTTTAGTATTGTAAATGTGACTAAAGCGACTGGCGACCCCGCAAAATTCAAAAACCCCGTAAGCTGATATCCCTCGTGGGGTTCATGGAGACACGTGGGAAATTCGAATCTACAGTCGGAATATGGATTGAAGATAAGAAATGAAAAACATTATTCTGACTGTAGATTTGGATAATAGCTCGGCGATGACGTTGAATGTTCAATCTGCAATCTCGGTTTTGGCTACAGTGCACTATGTCAATCTGAACTTCCCTATTCAATCTATCTCTTATTCTACCGTCTTCCTCTCTCAAAATGGCAGTGCCTATGGTTTTTGCGGAATTGACTGTCACCGTTCCATCTATTATTTATATATTTCTATGCAGCCACCATAGCATGAACTAAATTTGTGGAGTTACGGATGTCTTAGACGAAGGCCTGGAGCGCCAGCGGTGGAAGTTTCGATGTGAGCTGCCACCACGAGACCTGCACGTCATTAAAAGCAGATTCCGTTGAGATGATTTCAATTACTTCCGGTATTGCGCTTTTGGTTGAACTTAAACTTACCGACAATGAAGGAAGTGAAGGTTCGGATTCCCATAATGAATTTTTGAGGAAGCTGTTTCTGCTGCTGGGTTGTTGTTTGTGATGGAGTCTAAAGGTTGTGTGACGTGTAACGAACTCGTGTTGAAAGTTTTAACGGAATGTGGAATACGAATGGTGTCAGATGAATGACACTTAAGTGAATGGCCATTAAATTTCAATTCCAAACATATGACAATGGATGATTATACTTCTAGGGTCAACATTTTCGAACAATAGGCGATTAGCCTAGTTCAATTGTAATTAGCTATGAATTGCACCTTTTACAATTATACCTTTTAGTTCAAAATTAAATTATGGCTTTCTAGCACCTGTTGAAATTAATAATTTTGTAGTTGAATGATTTCATATTATTCCGTGCATAAACAGTTCAATGATGTGACTAAACTTTCATTAATTCCATTCTAGAGGCAATCGTAGGATACTATAGAAAAGAGGGTCATCTTTTTGTATCACCAGACAATCGGCTCAGTTAGTGTTTTACTAATTAACGTGTTCACATAAATATGAGTTGAGATTTGATGCGCTGACATTTATGACTAACGCGCTACATTGCGATTCGCTGCTGAGAATTTGCTGTAAATAGATATTAAAATAGGATTTTAAAGTGGTTTTCTGGAGTAGATCGTAGTTGAGTGTGGAGGAAACGGTGAAAATAACAAAGAGAAAAGAAGCGAGGATGAAGATTCAATGGTGAAAGTCAAACTCAGCGTCGTGATATTGAATTTGCTTGGTGAAGACTACAAAGTTGAAGAACTTAGTTTTGCATGGAAGCGTCTGGCAGCTAAATTAATTGGCTTTCTGTGCTATTCAGGAAGCTTTTGAAAATGGAGGAAGTTGGCACGTGTGAGTTGTAGCTTTGTCAGCATCTTCGTATTCTTCCTTATCTTTGTTAAGTCGAGAGGAGTTAATCTGTACGCTAAATTGATCGAGGATCATTTCAACAGGTCTACTGCTATCATCAGTATCCTATCCTTTATGTAATGTTCATCCAAGTTTGTTGCAAGGATCATCTTTCTCATGAGAAAGACTTCATAGGAACCTTAGGTCTTTCATTGACGTGCATTTGTGTGTCAAGTACATTATCGCATTATCATCAATTTGGATTGCTGGCTTTGTTAGTATTGAGTGTGTCAAAGGGAAAGGGAGCTGAGGTCTTGAAAAGTCAATTGTCAAGTAGACGAGCCAAATTCAAACTTCACCTGCAACTTTATAATATTGACCAGTCTTGCATGTAATCTTCCGCTTGCCAAGATCTGAGAAAGCGATTGTGTTTCTTTGCCTACTAATACCAAATTAAACTTTGAGTAGTTTAGCACACCGGGAAAAGATATTGGAATTGCATTTCTGTTTGTTCCTGAGTTTATCAGAACGAAAACTAATTT
>JAQGAC010002516.1:0-10157 GCA_034696585.1 Isotomurus maculatus
GACCTATTTAAGCACAGCATTCGACGCTAGACACCTAATCTCAAAACAGGAGAAACGCAGTCGACTGGTAGTCGGTTTGACAGTCTCAAACAACTGGTATGATTCCGAGCACCAACCTGAGGTTTCTTACCTTCCAACATTCAACAACCTTTCTCCACTAATTCCGGGTAAGGGTTCATTTTTAATTAATTCCCTCGAGTCGAGTTGCTGATTATCATTAATACAAGAGCAAAGAGAAAACTTCAAAGAAGTAATTACGCTGATCAATATGTACCTTACATTTCCTATAACCCACTTATTTTTAATTTACGGAAAGTTTATCTTGCTTTCCCTTAAAGAGTTCGCTGATTTTTATTCAATGCGTTCACCATGTGCGTTTGGTAGTGTCATTTCTTCAGCTTCGATCCCAGAAGCCCTAAAATCACTAGTTTCTTCCTCTAGTAACAGTAGTGACTCTGATACTAGCTAGTAGCTGTAATTTTGTCATTCCTTAGCTTAAAACTAAACTCCATTAATTCCATGTCAAATATAGAATCTAAGCAGTGGCTAATCTGTGTAAACAATAGCCGACCAAGTTAGTTTTTGATGGAAATTTGATTTGAAGAATTGTGTTGAAAAGTTAATACCTAAAACAAATGCAACATCTTCTCATCTAAAGGGGCTGTCCCTGATTGAAAATCAGCATCGTTGGATTGCTGAATCAGATTTGCAATAAAGCAGCTGGCTCCACTAGTCGGCCAAGGATTAAAAATTTCGCTGAATAAATTGAGGCAGTCGTGCTTAAAGGAAGCGTCCTGAAATTGGGAGAAGGTAATGAAATTTGAAACTTTAATATATATTCTTCAGTATATTTAGTCTAAACCTAAATAAAAACTCAGCTAGGACAACTTCAAGGATAATGGGCTTTTTTGGGAATACTCGGGTAGAAATTCTAGGTGGTGGCATGGAATTGATCTTGTGTAATCGAGGGCGATGAATCACCTAGGTGAGTCATAAATTTCTGAACGTCGTGTCTGTTATAAGAAGCCGTAATACTGACATAAAAATATATTTGTTTGTAGCCAACAAGACAGTAATTATATAGAGATATGCGGTAATCCAGAAACAAAGCAGATTGTTATACGAGCTTTTCCTGCAGAACAAACGATGGATTCCTTAGCCGGGCAGACAGGAATTCTTTTCTTAATTCAAAAAATTCTTCATCCCGGTCCAGCAGATGTGAAAGAATGTAGGATATTCTTGCCTCAGCCACGTTGTAAAAAAATCATTTATGCTAAGTTTCATCCAGATTTAAAACTTGAAGCAGTCTTAGCCCCGATCTTTGAAATCAAATAATTCACAACCAGGCAAGGCTCCTTCCTGACAAGCCTATTCAGCTGTATTTGGAAAGGCATATTGTCCCAAAGCCCTCTTCGCATCTTGAAATGCATATCGATTTGTTTTCGTATTTCTTAGCTGTTGCTGCTGATGGTAAATCAGCAACGGCATTTCCACAGTTAAAATTGATAGCAAGTATCAAGAAAATATCACACAAGTATACCGTCCAACAGGCTCACTTTGTTGCTCTCACTTTCTTTTATCATTTCGTCGATTGCAACTTTCTATTCTTTAGTAATCTTGAGGAACACAGCTTGTGCGTTTACAAATGTTAACTGTGGTGGCAATTATACCCCAAATCTGTGTTCTCTCTTTCTTCACAAGATTCATTCTGTTCGAAAGACCTTTATATTCCTCTCACTGTATTTGGCTTTTTTGAACGACTTTGAATTAGTTTATGTTTAACCCTGAGTGCCCTCGATGTAGAATACCGAACAAACGAATCTTTTTAATGCTCTGAACCGTTGTGCTTAGTGAATTCTCCGACATTTTCCTGTGATTCTTCACTTCAAACGGGTAGATATGCACTCGATATTTGGTTTCTCAAAAGCTTTATTAACAAGCTTCCACAAAATATCCTATTCCTCTTAGAATTCTTGTGGAATATTGTTTATAAATTCTGTCTGTTATAATGTTCCTATTGACGGTGATAAAGGAACATCGCCATAGACAGAATACCGTATTGATATTTCTAAGGGATTGCAACTAACAGTAGCTTTTCGTACCTTTTCTGAACTCTACAGTTTCATCTGCTCCCTAATATTTCGGCATGTTAGGAATCGTAATGGAGTTGTAGAGTTAAGGAATTCTGTTTTTGTGAAATTTTTTTTACTTAATTTTTAATATCCATCCAGATGCTCGGTATATTTATTTGTTTGTAGCCAACAAGATTACATATGTGGTAATCCAGAAACAAAGCAAATTGTGATATCAGAGCTTATCCTTCCGAACTAACGATGGATTCCTTAGCTGAGCAGACAGAAATTCTTTTCTAAATGCCAAAAATTCTTTCTCCCGACAGCCAGACATGGCTCCTTTACTACAAGCCTATTCTGCTATATTTGGAAAGGCATATTCTCCCAGTCCCTTCATCTTCGTCTTGTTCGGCACCTTGAAAGGCATGTCGATTTGTTTTCGTAATTCGTAGCTGTTGCTGCTTATGGTAAATCAGCAACGGTATTTTCACAGTACCAATTGATAGTAAATATCAAGAAAATATCACAAGTATACCGTCCTACAGGTTCACTTTCTTTCTTTCGCTTTCTTTGATCATTTCGTCTATTGCAACGTTCAACTCTTTAGTAATCTTGCTGATCACAGCACTTATCTTTTTGAACGCGATGAATTTAATTTATTCAATATCCTCTTTATATCGTATTTCTGCTTTGTACCGTTGTGCTTAGTGAATCCCCTGACCTTTTCCAGTGATCGTCACTACAAAAGGGCAAATATGCGCTCGAGATTTGGTTCCTCGAAAGCTTCATCAACAATCTTCCACAAAATATCCAGTTCCTCTCTAAATTCTGGTGAAATATTGTTCATGGATTTTGTCAGTCATAATGTTCCATTGACGGTGAAAAATGGAACATTGCCGTCCATAGAATACTCCATTGATATTTTTAAAGGAACACAACTAACAGTAGGTTCTCTTAAGTTCTCTGAATACTACCGTTTAATCTGCTCCCCCATATTTCGGCATGCTAGGAATCGTACTGGAGTTGTAGAGTTAAGGAATTCAGATTTCGCACTTAATTTGTAATCTCCACCCACATGCTCGGTAAATTTTTCGGACAACAACTGATGGTTAAGTTGATATTCCAAATCCTTGAGGTAACTTTGGTTTAGGAAACATGAACAACCTTCGAATCAGTATTGAAATCAACATCGACGGGAATTATGTTCTGTATAAAGTATGACAATGTCGGAAGGAATAAAATATTTAAGATCATTGTAGTCTGTTAGAAGAAGGTTTGTAACATTGTTTCTAGTGCTTAAACTTGCAGCTTTGTTAAGTTGGTTGCTTGCAGTTTGTGCAAATACTACCAAGGGCTAAGTAAAATTTTATAAGATACCACTGCTCACTGTACCCCGTCTCAAGCACATCATTCGTTAAAATTTTCCACCTGAACCAATCCAGAACCTTCATTTCCTTTAGTTTCTAGCTAATACACAGCCCATAAGGGAAGAAAAATAGACCCAAACATTAAGCGCAATCCCAAATCACTGACGTAGTTTCGTGGTTGAATTGTCATCAGCTAGTGTAAAAGCATACACACGTAGAATGTAGTTTTGATTTAAGTCAAAATAATAAAATTCAAAAGAGGAGGTTTGAACAGAAGCTGAATTCGTTATTTATTTGTTCTTTTTAATTTTGGGAAATTTCAAATAAAGCTTATATTCCAGGTTATGCGTTTATATCTTTTCTTGAAGAATTAATTGCAAAGGGTTCGGAAGTCAAGGGAAATCGATAGTTAGGTGGAATAAAAAGTAGTCGAGTTCAATGTAATGGAATTCTTAGGAAATCATAAAATTGTGAAATAGTTCAGGCGCTGCGTGTACTTAAATTATTAGCATACGTGTTATGGTGTTCATTTACACACATGACGTTGACATTCACAATAATTTACTTTCGATTACTTTTAATTGCATTACTATTACCCTACATTTTTAATCGGACAGAACATCTTTAGATAAGAAAAAATCGAAAATTCAAAGCTACACTTCCAACTTTAATTCAACATCATAGCCGCGACCAAGGGATGCGATATCCGTAATACGTAGGCTGAGGTGTCTAGGGCGTTAGCTGCACACAGATTAGTAGTAGATTGAATGGAATATAAAAAGACATTTGAGGAGTACTTGGGATCAGAATACAAATTTTGAGAGTGCCGACTCCTTTACTCAAAATTAAAAGACCAAGCGATAAAATGAAATCTCTTCCCTCCATCATTCTCTTGACTTTGATGGTGTTTGCCTGTACTGAACGAACAGAAGTAAGTTAACAAGCTCAGTTTTATTTTAAGACGCAACAAAAAGTAATAATTTGCATTGCGTATACATTTTTAGGCGTTTTGGGACGCTATATCTGGTCTGGTAAATCATCCCATCCTCAGTACTGGTCTGCAGAGACTTTCGTCCAAGATATTCGGCGACGGACGTGCAGCAAGATCAAGCGATGTCACCGTAGTTAACATCAGCTCCAAGGACTTTATTCTTTCCTCTAATGTCTGTTCTTGGGGTGGGTTTTCGTCCAATATGCTCCCGGATCGTGAATTTCCCAAAGACACAACCACAAATTATGGAGTGGAATCCAGTGGATTCATGACCGGCCTAAGTTGCAAAGTTAAGTACTCTTCTGAGGATGGTGCATGGTTTGAGCTGAAAGTGGTGAACCCTTACATGGGCCGTAATAAAGTCAGGGAAATCAACTCCAGGCACATAAGCGTGTCCCACGTTAAGGGACGGGGAAATAACAATGAAGTAAAATTCACTACTAAGAATGCTTAACCCAATCTACCCGATCCATCCTTGGGTATAATTTTAGACGTAAAATAAACTGTTAATATTCCTAATTATTTGTAAACATTATTTGAAAGTTTCAATAAACATTTATGATATTACAAATATGAATCTTTGGGTCAAATCTCTTCTGTTACTATAACTTTTGCAACTTGTCACAATTAATATCGAATATTGCCACATACACAATCTTCAATTATGAGTTTTTATAAAGTTGTTTGTCTAAGCTGCGCAAACCTTTGATGACTTGAACGAAATATTTTGTGGTATGACACTAATTGGTACATATGATACGATGGCAATATGCAATATCTGGAAATAAGGAAACCATACTTTATTGCATAAGTCCAGATACGGGACAACAGATATAGATAATCGATACATATCTATATCAGTGGTCATGTTTCTATTTAAGTGAATGTAGAAGACACATAGGGGGATAGGGGACACAATATAGGGGTTTTGAAATAATAAAATCCGTGTGAGACATAAGGGGGGAGAGTGGAGGCATCCTTATTTTTCGCTTGAATAAAAACCTGGGACTACACACAAATATGTGCTTCCAACATCCAGTAAAAAGAAAAACAAGCTTAATTTTATGAACAAAGATGTATTTTCCATTCTTTGTACTGCTAATTGCTCATTTGCGCCATTGCAGAATTTTTAGCTGCAATTTGTACGACTACACCAGGAACAAGAAACCGTTTACACTAACAAAGAATCCATTTGTGAATTCTTGCTACTTCGGATTTCAAGCAGAATGCTACCAAATCCTACTGATCATATCATTTTTGATGCTCATTTGGGCTATTGCAGATTTTTAGCTGCAACTTGTTGATTGGTTGCATTAAGTCATCAACGATATCGTCTCGTCGTCTGGGTCGTCCTATCTTTCGGCTCTGTAGCGTACAAGACAGCAGTGTTCACTTGTTTTAAAATATCGTTCGTGCAGTATGAAATGATTTGCTTGTTGTAGCAGATCTTAAGATATGAAGAAACCTTGGAGCCTGATACGAAAATTAGTACTGTGCATTTATCTTTTTATTAAGGTACTTCTACTCTGGTACTCGAAGTGTCAACAACATTACGTTTTATAATTTATAATGTAACTGGGATAGTGAATACCATATTAGCTTGAGTATGTAACTAGCTTTGAATTCTATTGCACAGCTTGCTTTGAGTAAATATTTATCATGGCACAATTCTACTTATCAATAGAATAGCAGTTCTCTTTTTTTCTTTATCCGGAAGAGATAAAACTTCCCACGAATTGATTTTAATTCTGGGAGCATCATATTCCCGTTTGAAATTACAACAAGAAAGCGATTTTATTGAAAAATTTCGCAATATAATATTCTTCTATACATATAGTGAAAACTACGACTGTTTTAACCTAAAACGATCCATTCTGTGACTCGCAATTCTTACGAATTATTCAGCGACAAGGAGAGATTACGAGTAATCTATGAATCAGTCTACCAGACTAAACTGACTTTGAGTAAGAAATGAGATTTCCGACCTTCGACAATACCATTCAATCTACCTACTAGTTCTTTAAATGTCCTAAATTTCAAATAAGTTAAGGCATTCCAACTCATATCCTATTGAATATTCTATCATAAACGACTGAATGACGAAAAACCTAAAAGCTGCGAAAGCGTTTGATTTAGGATATTTGATGCGCATAGGTATAAAATGAGTATCCCTTAAGACTTAGAAACTTGTTTTATTTCCACACACAGAGTATCCTTCCGTTATACCTCCGGAAGCAGTCAATTAAATTTAATATCAAAATGTTTGAGGAAAATGAAAGCTTTTCAAATGTGCTCGATTAGGTTCACATCCATGATTTATTGTTGCAGTTTTACTGTCTTTAAAATTGATATCAAGATTTTGTAGGTTCAAAATATTACATAATTTTAAAATGCTACGTGATACTTCTTAATTCGGATAATGATACTAATTATTTTAGACTGGACACCAAAGGAGTGAAGGAAGGATGAACCAAACTAATATACAAGGTGATTGGATAAAGTGTCCTGCATAAATATGATTCATATTCCCATGCGCTCAATGTAGAAAACCAAATCCAAGATAATATTAATCTGATGAACATCTCGTGTGTGCTGTATAAAGCTACACACATCTGTTTGTTTGCAAATCACACTGTATATAACATATACCAAATAGTGTTATCCATTCAACATTATCAACTGCGTGTACCCACTTATATCTTCATTACCAACATAATCGCATTGGGTAACCTCAGTCGAGGAATTTACTCACTCCCACAAACAAGACACTCACACAATCTTCCTTAAAACAGCTGTTTGCGGTTTCTTTGGAAAATTAAATTACTGAGATTGCGTATTTATTAGTAACGTATTTCAAAAAAAATACAGAAGTCACAAACACTCACCAATGGAAAATCAATTGTTCAATAGAGAATGGGGAAACTTCAGTTTTAAGAAAACTGACGACTTTGACGGTGTAATGGATCATCTATTCAACAATTTCTTCCTGGATGAACCCATTCAAAATTACGTTGGTACATCAGTTGAAAGAAAGAACGACCTGGACAAAAGAGTCCGAGGAATCCTGAACCTCCCGGATACAATTTGTCTTGTGGCAATAGACAACATATTAAACAAAGTATATACTTACTTGTAAACGATTGCATTTCTAGGGAAAAGTTTTAATATTGACTTGGTTTGTATTTTCCAGATTGCTAGTGTTTTTATAATTCTTCATGTAAGCAAACAAAACAACATCCCGGAGTACCCGTCTTCATCTCCACTGTCGACGATAGTCAGAAACTTTATCATCAACTTGGAATGCCAGAAAGTCAATATCTTTGAAATGTACGGCGTGGATACCTTTGCAGAAATTTATTTCATTTCTACAGGGAAAGAATACAGAAAAATTGGTTTGGGAACTGAAATATGCAGAAGGGGTTTGTCTATAATATCGTCGATGAAGTTTCCCCTTGTAACAGCAATTTTTACTAACCCACTTTCGAGAAGGATTGGGCAGCAGTTTGGCTTCGATGAGATTGCCAAATCCAACTTCAGTGAAATGAGAAATCCTTTGATGGAAGCGGGTGTGGCTCTTCCACATGTAATCTTAGGAGAGCCTAACAGTGAACTGTATGCGTCCCTCACAGCCAAGGTTATGAATTAACTTAAGCTTGTTGTTCATTAAGATACTTATTATTAATAGAGTAGCTCCATGGGTTTCAATACAATTTTAATATTAATTGTGCATTAATGTATTGATATTGTATTTATTAGGTGATCTCTAATATGTGTGCAATGTTATGTAGTTATGCGAGTGACAAAATATAGTCGATCAAAATTTTTACAAATATTACAACTAATAATTTCACGCGAAGTTTTTAATACAATTTAAAAAATTCAATTTAATTGTTAATTAAATATTATATATTAAAACAAATAAAATCAAGCAATCAATAAGCCGATTTTTAATGCAAATTTAAACAAATTTGTCTCAAAACTTCTGGGGTGCAATATTCCATTGCTGATATGTTCATACAGAGTATCCTAAATTGCGTGCAAAATTATTAAGTTATTTGCGGGACAAGATATAAGTTCTCAAAGTGTTTTCAAACATTAATACTACTTGGACGCGATGTGTAAATAAAATCAGAAAAATGCTATTTGAATGCTAACATGATTTCATATTTTAAAACTATTAGAATCTATACAATGTTCCTCAATTATCTAAAGTTAAATAAACTCGTCTCAAACATCTGAGAAAAAACTACTGCAAATTTCTTGAAGAAGCCACATAAGAGATGAGTGTAATCATAACTTTCGGATTCTACTTGGGCAAATAGACTCCGTCCTTTAGTTGTCGAATAAACTTGTACACCACAATACAAAGTAACGCCTGACTCCCCCAAATTCCAAGAGTGTTTTTACGATCTCTATCCGATCCGTGAATAAGAGTTGCGATGGAATTCACAGTCAAAATCAGGAGTAGCCACAACTGACAGGATAACCACACTTTGCATCCCATAGCTTTCAACTAGAATAAAATATATTTTAACGTTCAATAAAGATAAATTAAAATTTGCACACATTTCTATACGAATTCTTCCTTTAGAAAACGATTGTAATGTTACCTCAGTTGCTCCGGAGTATAAGCCATAGCTCAATGCAATGATGAATGCAAATGGGATGGAGTTTACTGCTGTTTCAATCTTGATCTTAACTTCCTCTGTGAGCACAAACAATTTGCAATTAAAGAGAATTCACGGCAATGATAACTTTCCGATTGTAAAATCACCTGGTGAGTTACACATCTTCACCATTTGGGCAAACAGAAAAAGCCCAAAGACGAGAGTGGTCACCACCTAAAGGTCAAAACAAAATTGAATTAATTATGAAATGCTTCTGCCAAAATTAATAGTTTCTGTATTTGTATATTGCTTTCCTTACCAAATAAAAAGCAGCAATCGCTCGTACTCCAGTGCGGAGAGAGATTCCAAAACGCCAACCCATTTTTTCAGAAGTAAATTAACACGATTTCAAAGTTTAAAGTGATTAAAGTTGTGACTTGTAGTTGAAAGAAGACTTGCTTGCTTCTGAAAGCGATGGCTGACTGCAACTGATTCCTGAATCGTTGTTGTCTCAAAGTTTTAATATTCTAAAAAAACACCCTTTTATTGGACACCAAGTGATCACTCGGAGCAGTGCCTATTATACTCGGCACCACTATGAATGCTACCATGCATGAGTGACAGTCCAGTCAAAAGGAGATTATGAACTCAGTCTGTGTGCAATCAAAGCATTCACACACATTCAACACGATTAGATTTCTTTCGATAATCTATTCTTAAATTTTCTATGAGTAGTTTATTTAGGACAGCATATTAGTCACGTACATATTTTTACAGCCGAGCAGTTATCAGCCAGAATTAAGCACATAGGATTTTGATATGTTCTGAGAACCTCGAATGAGTCAGACAGCAAGAAGACAACACACTGACCAACCCTGTCGAAAGGTTTCTCTGCAACTGCGTACACTTTTTGTGTAAATACAGTCCTTAATCAAATTCAGGGTCTATTTAAAGCATGATACAGCTTTGTCTCGTACTAGTTCCAGAAACATTACGCTTGTGTTTCTATATTTTCATATTTTAGTAAAGTATGAGATAAAAATTTGTAATTCACAGTTTATGAATAATCAGCTCAAAGATCAGCTAAGCTGCTGCTAACGGAGAATTTACCCGCATATTT
>JAQGAC010002517.1:0-10155 GCA_034696585.1 Isotomurus maculatus
GAGGAACTCAGATTATGTGCACTCTTTGTAACAAACCAACTACTAGATTTGTAACAAAAAAGGGGCATATCGGCAGCTTTCCTAGGGACCCTTTTTGGAAAGGATTCTGTACCATATTGGCAGTCGTGTGTTACTCGGGATGACCTCAAGGAGATCGGATTCGTTTGGAAAGACTTGGTAGATAAAACTGAGGCTGAGTTGGACAACGTGAATGACATGAAGGAGACGGTGCTGGTGAAGATACCCAATATTTCTGCCGAGTCTCTTCACAACGAGTTGAGTGGCAAGAGAAGTCGACTGGAGGATCGACGGCAGACTGATTGTGTGGTAATCACGTCAAAGCAAATCGTTGACTCTGGGCGAATTCAGGCTAAATTGGAACTTCCAGCATTTTTAACTTTTGGGGGAAGCGTCCTTCCACTTCCATGCGAGTTAGTTGCAGAGGACTTCTCTGTTGGCCATGCTGAGTCCATCGGAGAGACCGTAACGTTTTTCTTAAATCCCACCGCACCCACCCAGAGACACTCTTACTGTGAGACGCAGAAGAATGGAGACTGGAATGAATGGAATGGAGAATGGAACGGGTTGAGAGGATGCATCATTGCCATTACCCCAAACATTTCCCTCTAGCGTTTCCACAGACCTCAGTTCTTCATAATTTGCGCTGCGTTTATTTGATGCCTCCTATCGGTTCATGGAAAAAAAACCATTTAGAAAAATGTCAGGTGATTTCCAAAGCTTACGGCAGAAAATAGTCAGATGTCAGTTTTTGGGACCTAAGCAGATCTTCCTGCATTTACCTGCAAGCAGCAGGTCCGTTTAGGACAAGTGCCCTGGCCCTGATAAGTTGAGACTTCCATGAGTAGAATCCTCCCTCCTAAGGACAAAGAAGGTTGGCGGTGATTTCCATTTTGTTGCTTTTTGAAGGGACAAAAGAAGATCCGGACGGGACAGTGAAGACGCTGGAAAGAGAAGTGAATGACCTCAAAAACCTAAGCGGAGGAAATCTGTGCGACATTGCGCGGAGAGGAAGCAGGGCAGAATGCGACAGTAGAGAAGTAGTCTCTGAGGAATACCACAATGAGGAAATCCAATTCTAGTTTCCCCCTGGAGAAGATTTGGAAGGAGAGTCTCCAGTGAATTCGAATCTCCAGCAGCGTCGTTCCTCCTACACAACAAGTCGTCTTCGTGTGCTGATGCCATACGAAAGTCGGTGAGAACTCTTTTGAGTTTAAGAATTGATCCGGAGGAATCGGAGGAGAAAGCGAGGTGAGTGAAATTAACGGGACGAAGAGGCGAAAGATACACCCTGGGAGGACATTCGCTACGCACCTGTTCGTATTAATTAGGAAGCAATTAGTAAATTATTAATTAGTCCCTGTGGATCTAAATCCAATCAATATTTGATAATTAATCATTGTGTTCATTGATAAAAATACTTAAACTTTATTCAGGTGGACTTGAAGCAACAGTTTTGCTTTTGCACCCGGAATGTCGACAATGACGAATATTCGACTGTCTTAATTCGTCATATGAAGTTCAGTTGAAGTGACTCCAGTTCTTGTGGACGCCTTCCAACATGGGCCTCGTCTCTGAGATCTTAATCTCCAGAGATACAAAGAGATTCAACATGCCTCACACAAGTTGGGATTGCTACAGCGGGAATTTCAAAATCAGAAGCCTCTCTCTGTGTTGTTGTGAGTCCCGAGTGAGTGTGGAAATATTGAAGCAAAGACGCTGATTGTCGAATCCCAATTGTTTGTCCCTTCTGGTCACGTGGAACACTTCGCTTGTGGGAAGAGACGCAATGACAACCAACGACGTTTTCCCGTAAGTTACCAACTGACGTCGACGCCACTGACTTGATTCGAATTGTCGACGTAATTGTGATTGACACGTTGTGTGTGTTTGTAGTTTGCTGGAGCTTCCGGTGGGAGTAGAGACGATTCTCCTTCCCTTTGTCGCCTCTGGAATTGGTGGACTGCAGTCGCTCCTCAACCTGCGGCTAGTCTGTTCGACCACCAAATCATGGGTCGACACTTTTCCGGAGCCACGTCGAAAGCATCTGTTCTCCAAAGCGCAGGTTCGAATGGATTCGCAAGCGGACACGCTGCAGCGATTCTTGGAGTCTGAACCTCCATCCGCACTGAGTGCGCTCTCATTGGACATCGGAGCGGTTGTGGAACAGACTCCTCCTCCTCCCGAGGATGTCTGGGATAAGTTCTGCGATTTTTGGGTTCCCCGGTTGGAAACTTTGGAACTCAGAAAGGACCCGGAAGACGACGACAGCGGCTATGACGAGGTTCGCATAAACAACCGAAGAATCTCCCGTCTTTTGGAATCTCCGAATCTCCGTGTTGTCCGTTTGGGAGACATTTTTATTCGGTCAAATTCGTTAACTGTGTTTCCCTCGTGTCTCTACAAAGTCAAGGAATTGTCCATCAAGTTCTGCGGGTATTACGAGGAGGACGGAAGCATGGCGCGGTTTTATGCGGAGATGCTGAAAAACCCGAATCTGAGGAAGTACGAGACTGTCATACACAGCCACTTCGACTTTGAAGTTCTTCAGAAGTTCATTGACGCCAAGAAGGAAGACACGCAACTGGAGATGAATCTCAAGCTGTGGGGCACGTTTCCTTTCGTCAACGTCGACGATTCCGAAGATGACGACGACGAAGAAGATGGACAAAGTCGTTACAATGAAGTTTACCTGAAATTCGGGCGGTCTGTTGGCACCTCCAAGTCGACAATTCGACTGCAACTGC
The DNA here is from genome assembly GCA_034696585.1 of Isotomurus maculatus. NCBI lineage: Eukaryota > Metazoa > Arthropoda > Collembola > Entomobryomorpha > Isotomidae > Isotomurus > Isotomurus maculatus. Next base: position 2,766 of record JAQGAC010002517.1, read on the forward strand.
TTGAGGAGTACAACTTGCCGAACGCAAATGAGTTTCTTCCACGGGATGTCGCGCTGGAGATGTTTAAGACTGTCGAGGTTGTTGAGCTGTGGGTTCCTACGGAGGAAACCTTATCACTCCTCGAGGATCTCCCTCGGCTGAGGAAAGTGTCGCTTGAGACGACGTTCACCGACGTGGAGACCAGTCGACTGGAGGAAGTCGTCTTTCCTCCGTCGCTGGAAGTGCTGTCCTTCTCCAGTGGATTTCCTGCCATTAGAAATCTCCCCGAGGGCTTGAGGTCGTTGACTCTTGTGGAATTGTCGTGTAACGTGGAGGAGCTGGTGAACTCCCTTACCTTCCTGAAGACACGTTGTCATTGTCTGGAGACGCTGAGAATCACTTGGAAGTGCGAAGGTTTGGAAGACCCGCCGGAGAGTATTGAGATATCTCCTGGATTCTCAAGTAAGACACACGTCCAATGAATATTCGAGTAACTAACGTCTGCAATCCTTGTGAATGTCTTTTGCAGATCTGCGGGAGTTGACGTTCAAAGCCGACGTGGAAGAGAATGCCGTAGAATCCTGCCGCGCTGTTCTTCTGCGAGGATTTCAAGTGGAGACTCTTCAGCTGACTCACTTGGCCCTGCGTTTCCGGGTAAAAGGAGGAGAGGACGTCAAAGGTCGCAACCTTGCCGTTGTAAGTTCCGTCAAACGATGCAGTTCGTATGCAAGCCTAGTTGGTGATGTGACGTTGAGTGTCGTTTGATTTTAAAGTTGGATGTGGGGCTTCTGACGGGGCTGTGTGAAGGGCCAGTTAAGAGTTCCCTGGTGAGGTGCGACATTCAGAAGGAGTCGGTGGCGTCAGGGGGAATTCTGCTGTTGGAAAGGCTGACGGGGTCGGCGGCTGCGAACGCGAAGAGTCGAGAGGAGAGGGAGGGACGAGGACGGTGGCTGCAGATGTGAAGATGAGACACTCCCCTGGTCTCTCTCTCATTAGCATTCTTACGTTATTTGGTTTCAGTGCAAAATAAAATTAGACCAAGTTCGAACGCTTTGTGTGGATAATTTTGGGGTCCAAATTTTTATTTATGGTTACACCCATGAATAGCTAAATTTAGAAATAAAATTCTATGCGTCGATGTTGAGGTGAATGGTTTCATCTGAGAACCGCCCAACCGTTTTCAAAAACCCGCGTTTTCACGTCGAGTTGAGGAGTACACGTAAATTCATAATATTTGTTGTTTCTAAGTTTCTAAACAACTATTTAATTGAAAATTATATATAATTCCTCCTGTGATTTATTCCGACTATTTAAACGACAGTTTGAATTTAACCCGTCGCGCCTTTTCTAAAAGGAAAGTTTAAAGTGGTTTTTGTCACTGAAGTATGTGCTTGTTTTAGGAGGTCTGAGAATGTTGGGGCGACGTGACGAGGAGCGAAAGAGTCTGGACGATTCTTCAGACGGCCAAAGTGGAGGTGGATTGTCGGGTGGTAGAGTTCGACAGTCTGCGAACTGCTGCGTGGAGCGCGGTCTCTCACTTGTTTCGAAGTTGTCGTTGTCGTCGGAGGAATTCGATTCTTCCCCTGCGCGTCACTTGTCTTCAGATGACCGTGAACCGATGAAAGGCTGCCGTTAACGCTGGAAGGGGAGCCTCGAATATCCGCGCGATTTACTGACGCCGATTCAGACTTCCAAAGAGAAGTTGACGTGAGTGACATTCTTCCGCCAGTTGTGGCCAACTGGTTGGGAGGAGGAGCACGCAGACGTGGGGACGAAGAAGATGTTGGTGGGGATTTTTAGGGCGGGAGGAACTTCAATAGGAACCTGCGGGTCAACGTCGTTGTAACAACGACAACTAATGTTGGTATTTATAATGGAAAGGTCGACCTCGCACTTAAGGCGACCTCCGCAGAGGGCGAGTAGAGGTTAATGTCAGCCTCAACCTCACTATGGTATTCATAATGAAATCTCCGCCTTCACTCCGTGGAGTGTGAGTTTGAGCGCGCACTCACAAACTTGTTTCCTTCCTCATCACTTTCATTAACACAACAAGCGCCATTCCTTGTTAATTATATCCAATTAAGTTTCATTTTCGATAATAAGTATGGGCAAAAGTGAGAGTGAAAGTGAAATAAACGAAGGCGGTGAATCTGTTCGAAACCGGAAGAAAACGTTCAGTGAATATGAAGTCGAACTTCTCCTGGAACTCATAAAAAGCCGGAAGTTGACTGTCGAGTCAAAGAAAACTGATTTTGGTAGCATTGACAAGAAATCGAAGTGTTGGGGTCAGAAAACTTCTGAGTTTAACGCTGAGGATAAGGTCAATTCAAAATCTACCAAGGCGCTGCGAAAGAAGTGGGACAATATGAAAAGCAGGGCTAAAAAGGACGTAAGACGATTGCAACTATAATTTAAAACAGCTCAAGATGCTAACTGAAAAAATGTGTTTTTGAAGATAACCACCCACAAGCGACTAACGAAGAAAACTGTTGAAGGTCCGGCCCCTAAACCTGTTGCAGATCTGACCTTGAAGGTTCAAGCGGTGATACCAGCGCAAATGACAGGTTTGAAAAATTCATTTGACGGTGATGCTGAATCAGGTGCTTTACATTGTAATTTAACACATTATCTCAAAACTGCAATTAAAACCATTCGGATTAAATATATTCTTACAGATGGCGAAGAAGAAACTACACTCATAATTGAAAAGTCTCAAACAGTTCTAACCCCTTTAGTTCCCGAGTAGCCAACGACAGATTCAAACCCACCCAAATCTAGCAAGAAAAGTAAAGTCACTGTTTTATACTACATATCCATTGTTTTACGATACATTTGTAATTGTCGATGTCTGAAAGTATAGAACAAGGATCATCAACTAGCGATCCCAGATCGTCACTTGTAAGTTGGGAGTACGAAGAGCACACGCTGCGTTTGGATATTCTGAAAACAGATATACTTTATTCAAAAGAAAAATTAAAAAGGGCGATAGCGGACTCAACGTTTGCCGAAGAAGAATATGTGTGGAAAAGACAACACTTATTCAAGAAAGCTAACAAATTCTAAACAGTTATCATGAAAAATGGGTGTTCACTAAAGTATTACGGACTGCTTTTCCTCGCAGGGATGAATTAATGCCACCGGAATTATTAAAGTTCTCCACGTGATCCGTTTCAAAATTATCGTCCGTGTAAATGTCCCGTCGCTGAGTAATACAGATATTTTCAACGAATTCTATAAAATACACGTTTGATTTAGGATTACGATTTCAGAATGTAATAGTCAACAAAAAGAACTTGTAATGTTTTGCAAGGTGGCAGTTAGGACAATAACGATTAAAGCTGTGCTCAGCTTTACAAGTAGATTAAACAAGCAAGGAAACTTTCGTTTCAAAACCCCAAACATCCTTTCTACAGTGTTTCTTGTTGAACAATGAGCTTTGTTGTACCTAAATAAACAAAACCTACGTTAGTACTACAATTTACAGCAGAGATCAAATTTTAAGACTTGCGATCAACTTATTTGACCTCTTCCTTGTGGACTGGAGTACGGAGTCATGAGCCAAGGAAATAAATTGTATCCAGAATCTCCCAAAAGTATTCCAGGCGACGTTCCACTATCCATGTCTTCGTATAACAGACTATTCTCCAGAATTCGTGAATCATATGCTGAGCCATACCATCGACATACGATACTTGTTAAGTTTATTTCAGCATCACTCACAGCCTGAACGTTTATGGAAAAGTAGCTTTTGCGATTCCTGAAAAGTTCTGCGTCTTCACCTCCAGGAGAAAGAATCCTTATGTGCGAACAGTCAATAGTGCCTACGACCCCTACAGTTGTAAATGAGTAAGTAAATATACAATTGACATGAAATACTTTAAATTCTGTACCTGGGAATCCGGCAATAGCAGCAAGTTTCCTCCTGTATTCAGCAGCGTTCGAGTGTTTTGGAAAAACAATGAATTTTCGAGCTAATTTTGCAATCCGCTGAGAGATCCGAAGAACAAGTCTTGAAACAGTAGCCTGGCTGATACCTCCAAGGTCTGCAATGACCAACTGGAAAGAACCTGTCGCGTAGAAGCGTAGTACCGCCGTTAATTGAATAATAGTCGGAATCCACACACCCCTTCTAATTTGGGAATGTAATCCGGGTTCAATAAGTGACATTACGTATAGTGCCGTTTGTTTTTCTAAATGGAATCGCCGTTTAAACTGAACTGCATCGTAGAGCTCCAATGGATTCGAGTAATCCTTTAAACGACGCAAAGGGAGATTTCGAACACGTCTCCGTCTTCTAAGACGTTCTTGCAGGTTATACAGTCTATCCAGGATCATGTTTACTAATTTAGGCCATGTGAAATCGAAGAAAGTCCCTTTATTCAAAAACTTTTAGGGGACCACCCCCACTGACCCCCTACCCCCTCCGGGGTAGGGACCAAAAATGATCTCCAGTTCATGATCGGCGTATATCCGTGGTCAAAAGTGGGGGTAAGATTTTTTCCCCCCTCAGGGACATTTTTTTCGGCTTTTCCCGTGAAAATTTTTGGAGAAGTTAGGTTGGTACCAACAGTATGCTTTCCAATAACTTACTGTATAAAGCTCAGTTCGGTTTCCGGCCTGCACACTCTTGTGAAACTGCTATGATTGCATTAACTGACTTTATCTATTCTCAGCTCAATAAAGGCTCTATTTGTGTACTTGTATCTCTCGATCTCTCTAAAGCCTTTGATGTCATCATCCGTGAGGTTCTTTTTCAGAAATTAGCATGGTACGGTATCGATACTAAACGGTTTGAGTCTTATTTTTCTTGTCGTTGCCAATTCGTAAAGGGTAATACAGAGGGTGAATCAAGACTTATGAAACAGATTTCAATCTTTTTTATCGCTGTCAGTTTTGCAGCTAAGTTATCAAAAATGTGTGTGCGTGTACAGCAATAGTTTCTGAAGTAGAAAAAGATCAAATGTCATCTGACACTGATTGAAAATGAGCCATGAGCTGTAAAGTTCAGAGGTAGTGCGTGACATTTTTCCATGGGATTTTGAGGCAAAAATATCGATATTCTCATACCGTCATGCACAATTAGACACTGGGATTTACAATTTTAGTTCATTACAAAGTAACCTTTAAATCGGTAAGGAGTTTGATTTAATATGCCCAGTTACCTAACAGAATCTTTGGATTCAAAAAAAAATATTAGTGGAGTTTTATTTCATTTTTGCAGGGTGCATGCACTCTTTCGTCAAATTATTGATCTTTATTGAGCTCAAATAAATTTTGAGAAGCTCATTTGATAACTGAAGTGTTAAACAATAAGTACAAGGTAATATCAATTTGAAATCAAGTCCCACATGGTAGTGGATGGTAATTGAATTTCAAACAGCAGGTTTCTTTACCCTTTTATCTATAAAATAGTGATTTTCCAGACAAACATTTTCACAAAAAATTAAGTTTGGTGAATGCAAAAATTCATTGAGAATGTCAACTCAATTTTCAAATTGAAATTTGTAATTATTCTTTCGTCCGGACTGCAGAGAAAATGGAGTTCTTTTTAGAATTTTTCCCGAATTCTTCAATTTGGAAAGATTAAAATATTTATGTTTCGGAAAATGGCTGATCGTTTACCCAAATTTTAAGTTATTTAAAATCTGATTTCGAATACATGCGAGGAATTGCTTTTTAAATGATATGCAATAACCAGAATAGTTGCACAAACAATACAGCTCCGTATGCCACCACTGTAAAAGTGTTTCATACGTCTCGATTCACCCTTGGTAATGCCTCTGATTCTTAACTTGTCTATGTTCTTCGTGGAACTGGACAAGGCACAGTTCTTGGTCCCATATTTTTCTCCATCTACGTAAATGACCTTCCCTTTGTTATAAAACATTGCCTTTGTCTACTATTCGCGGATGACACACAGCTCTACATTTCTGGTCCCCCACGAAGTATTAAGTCTCTTCTGAAAAAACTCGAAGAAGATCTTGTTCGACTTAAAGAGTGGCTGAATACTAACGGTATGAAATTAAATGCTCAAAAAACTCAGCTTATCATGATGGGAAGTGCTAAAAACGATTAGGGCGGGTGAGCATTGAAGTGGATGGCGTTATAATTAATAGTAGCGATATACTCAAAAGCTTGGGATTAGTGATTGACTCTAAGTTAACTTGGGTTAACCAGATTAATAAGCTCTCACGCTCCTTCCACTTAATGGCCAAATCTCTTTACCCGTTGAGAAATATTATGTCTTCTCATCATTTTCAGATGATTTTTAATGCTTGTGCTAGGTCTCTTTTACAGTATATGTCCATAATTTGGGGTTCAGCATGCTCAAAGCATCTTCGTATTGTTGAAAGATCCCTAAGAACCAGCGCAAGAATTATTTTGGGAAAGAAAAGATCAGATCCCATTCGTGATGACGTAAAAAACATCTTGCGTTGGTTCTTTCCTCATGAAGCTCACCAATATCGTTCCTTATGTACTTTCTATGACATAATCAAATATGATCGCATTCCTTATTTTTCGGACTTATTTCGTGCAAATTCTGACCACCACTCACACGATACTAGAGTGTCTAATTTCATTCATGCCCCTCTCTCCAAGGGAAACAGTTATGGTACTCGCTCTTTTCACTATTCTGCTCCCCGCATGTGGAACGCCCTGCCCACTTGTATTATAGATATTGAGTACTTTATATTATTATTTAAAAAAATTTTAAATGTCTAATTTTATCCAAATAGCTGCACAGCGCTTCAACTTTTACATGTGTGTTTTACAACCTGGCCCTACGTTTAATTTTATACTTGAGTGATTTGTAATCTACCATACTATTATCAATATATCTATTGTCTTTGCATCAATACTTTTTGTACAATTTTAATAATCAAGATGTAACCACTCCAGGCTGGAGATTTCTTGATTCAATAAAAAATAAACAATAATACAAATACAATATTCGTAAAATACAATCCCCTCAGCCCAATTTACAAGTAAATTGCGAGTATTTTTTGGTTATTTTAAATATTGGCTACACTTACGCCAGGGAATTTTATCTCAATTCTTCTAAGTGGAAACGGTGATTCCTTTGTTTTAATGTTAGTAATTGTCTTATAAGATATGGGCACGAATAAGCGCAAAATTTTTATGCCCAAGTGTATGCTGTAGAAGATTAATCATTTTTTGCAACAGAAAATTAAGAAATATTATCAACAATAGTCAAGGCTTAAGTGTCCTAAAATATTGATAGAATAATTGACAACCTGTATGATTTTAAATACGATCATTTCAAAGAATATCCGATGAAAATGATTTAGCTTACTACAGATACAATATTCGTGAAAATACAATCCCCTCAGCCCAATTTACAAGTAAATTGCGAGTATTTTTTGGGTATTTTAAATATTGGCTACACTTA